>PVJH01011769.1:17319-45822 GCA_004026705.1 Nesogale talazaci | reverse complement strand
GGCAGTTCCAAATTCCAACTAGAATGAAGCTGGAGGAGCAAACTGGAAAGTTCGTCGCTGCTTCCCTTATGACCACCCTTCCATTGAGCTTCTGTTCTGCCACGAAATGAAAGCCATTTAATTCAAGGAGCCTTTGACTCTGAAGTCCCTCTGTTGCTGAGAGGCGGAGGCACATGATATTTGTGTAGCATTTCAGAACCTCTGTCTCTGGATATGTCGGTGTTTCATTGGGACACCCTGCCTTCGTCCATGGACGATGCTACCCACAGTTCCTATAGGCTCTGTGCCAGCTGAGCAGGAGAGGACATGAAAACAGAACACCTTCCTGATCTAGATAGCTGCAAAGCACCGGAATCCCCAGATTTGTTTGCCTTTCCCCTTGCCCTGGATACATTTTCCCCCACCCCCCCATTCAAAACATAAAGGCTAATTTTTCGTTGACAGGCTGATAGTCCTATTGTAAACATGAAAGGGTTTCCAAGAGCAATTACCTCTGCCTGGTAATTAGTGTGACTAAGAGTTCAGATGGGTCAAAATGGCCATGGAAACAGGCCGCATCTGACTTGTAAAGACTGAAAATATACATACCGTTAAGGCTATCCTCCACCATCCCTCTCTTTCAAAAGACGATGGCTTCTGGGCTAAATTCTAGTGACAAACACAGAAAATGCTTAATCACTTGAGGGGTGAGCTGATGAAATTAAATATAATGTACAATACGCTTAATTGGAGAAATTAATGTCTTTGCTACATTGGCCAGTTTGTATTACAAGAAACGCAACAGAATGACTAATTTTATCCCCAGTAATTTTCTTAAATTACTGTTTTATGACCTTAAGTTGTTTTTTTAAATATCTACATTCCCTTAGCTAAAAATTAAAGCAATAAATATCATCTCAGAGAAATGCTGCAAGTCTATTAAATGTGGTGGAATTTGAGGTTGTTAGGAAGAAAAGGAGTTACATAAGTCCAAAATTAACTCATCATACATTCGATTTATGGCTCAGGTGATTTGTCTGGGGGTTCGAGGTGAAAAAAAAAAGTGTATTATATTAATGTGCTATTGGAATACAAGTTCTTGGAAATATGGTAAATGCTGAGACCTGACCGTCTTGGATTGGCACACACTATCCATTGTGCTAGCGTTCTAGTCCTCGGAGCTTGTCCAGCTACAGTCTGTGAAACTAGAGCACTAGAATAATGGAGGAGGCAGACAGACCAGGCCGGTAAAGCCCAGTGTTTCCACAGAATAATTGGAGGCACTGGACAAGTTTTAAGTCTCGTAAACCTGATGGGCTCAGCTTCAACATAAGGGTATAAAAATAAGGTTTGGCTGGTTTTTTTTGTTTTGTTTTGTTTTACTATTGCTTCCATGAGCTTTGCTTGTGGAGCCAAGCAAAATGAAATCCTTGACAACTTCCATCTTTTTTCACTTTACAATGATGTCCCGTTGAGGTCCATGGGCCCAGGTGAAGGTCATCTGTGTTCCCGACATTGGGCTGCAGTCCACACTGTGGGTTGTAGTCATTGACCATCAGCAAGCACTTCAATTCCTTCTTACCTTCAGCAGGCAAGGGGGTGTCATCTGCTTATGGCAGGCCGTTCAGAAGCCTTCTCCCATCCTGGTGCCGTGTTCTTCATATAGCCCAGCTTCTCAGATTATCAAACAAATTAAGCAAGAATGATGATAGGAATCAATCCTGACACACCTTTTTTTTTTTACATTAAACCACACAGTATTTCTGTGTTCTTTGAAGTCCACCTCTTGGTCTGTGCACAGGCTACTCATGAGCACAAGGAAGAGCACTAGCATTCGCCTTCTTCTCAAGGTGACTCAGCGTTTGTTATGATGCATCTAGCCACACGCCTTTGCACAGTCATCAAACACAAGTAAGTACGCTTCTGGCATTTTATCTGCTTCCACTCAAGATCCATCTGATATCCCACCAGCCACATTATCTCCTGAACCTGGCTTGGGTCTCTGGAAGTTCTCTGTCAATGGACTGCCGCAGCAGATTTTGGATTATCTTCAGGAAAATTTTACTTGTATCTGATATAAATGATATTGTTCTAAAATTGGCACCTTCTGTTGAGTCACCTTTCTTTGAAACGGGTGATGTGAATGCCTTCCAGTTAGTTGGCGAGATAGCGATCTTCCAAGTTTATTGGCAAGATGCGTTTGCTGGAACATTTCAACTGGTACTCCCTAATTTCCCGAAGCCTTGATTTCCACTCATGCCTTCAGTGCCTCTCAGACTTCTTGCAATGCTATTGGCTCTTGATCTCAGGGTATTCTTGGACATGGGGGAACGCCCACCCACTCTACTTCACAGACTCGAGTCACTGTGTCACTCCATCGTCTTTCGAAACTTCTTGAGTGTTTGATATTCTGCCCACAGAATCCTTTTCGACTGTAACTTGAGGTTTGAATATTTTGTCCTTCCCTATCTTTCACTTTCAGAGATGCTGTGGGTGTTCTTCCCTCGCCTTTCTAATTCAGGGGCTCAGCACAGTCCATTTTAACGCTTTCCTTCGTATTCTTGAGAAACTCTTTGCAATCTTCCATGCGGCTTTCTCTCTCTTACTTAACGTCTTCCTTTCATTTTATCTATTCTGTGTTCAAGAGCCAATTTCAAAGTCTCTTCTGGCATTTATTTTGGCCTTTTCTTTTTCCTTGTCTTTTTAAAGACCTTTTGGTTTCTTTGCATATGGAGTCATTCAACAAATTGTCTGGTTCTCACTAATTAATGCTAAATGTGCCAAAGCTGTTCTTGAAATGGGCTCTAAATTCGGGTGGGATAAATCAATGTCACATGTTGGCTTCTTGGGCTTGTTTCCACGTTCTTCAGCGCTGACTTGAATTTGCACATGAGCAACAAATGGTCTATCCCAGAATCAGCTCCTGGCCTTTTTCTTTGTTTCTTTTTTGGCGGGGGCATCATTGCCCTCTGGTGGGAGTGGGAGGCCCAGCCTTGCTCCTAAAGAACTGCTGCTGGATTTGAACCGCTAAGCCAGTGGGCCGCAGTCCTGCACTCAACCCCTACGCCACCGGGGCTCAGCCCTTCCTGGCCTTTTTCTACCTGATGATATTGAGCTTCTCTATTATCTCATTCCACAGGTGTAGCCCATTGAATACCTGTGCATTCCTTCCAGAAGTTCATGTGCACAGCCATCAGAGCAATGAAGGTTTCTTAGACATAACCAAACACTTTTACATGATGAGTGTATTGGTGTGAGGGCTCAGGGTCATAGAACTTGGGTAAATTGGCATGACATTGTTTACACAGATAACGTTCTGGAGGAAAGAAGAATGAAAGAAATGGAAAGCCACAGGTAACAACTAGTCCAGTGGCCTAGTGGACCTTGTAACTTTAGATGGTATCCAACTACCACTCCCAACTACTCCAATTTATCCCATTAGGATGTTCTCCATAGAAATGGAGAAGACGGTGTAACAAAAATCAAAATCTTCAAAAGACCTGGCCTACTGGTTAGACAGAGACAGGTGGATGCCCCAGAACTATGGTACTGTTACCAAAGGAGAGGAATGTAAGGAGAAGAGTAATCACATTAGACAGGTACGTACACCTTTGAACAAACAGCCATTTTTAGATCAAAAGAACAGTATCTGTCTCATGACGGAGGCATTCAGAAGGCTTAGAAAGAAAGAATGGAACAGGAAACACAGACAGGAAGTCAAATAAGTGTTGGTGCATTGAGGAGATTGTGATGACCGAGGTGAAGCAAGATATGTAGAAACTGTTGAATGCAAAGTTGATGATCTGCTCTGTAAATCTTTACCCAGCTCTCTCTCTCTCTCTCTCTCTCTCTCTCTCTCTCTCACACACACACACACACACACACACACACACACTTCAAAAAACACTATGGGGCTCAAAACCAGGAAAGTATAGGTCAGGATGGTATCCTTTTTCCATACGTCCATCTGCAAGTTGGCAAATCTGCAAAACTAGGCCATCTGCAGAGTCCAACAACAAGTCTGGAGAAAGACCAGTGAACAACCTGCACTATTCAGATGTCACAACTCTGCTTGCTGAAAACTAAGTAGACTTAAAGCACTTACTGATGGAGATCAAAGACTATGGCTGCAGGATGGATTATACCTCAGCATAAAGGAAAACACAAATCCTCACAACTAGGCCAATAAGCAATAAACAGAGGGAAGATTAAAGTAATCATGGATTTCAGTTGACTTGGAAGCAGGAGTCAAGACATCAAAAGATGTTGGACAAATCTCCAAAAGATCTTTTTTATTTCTAATGTTAAAAAGCAAAGGATGTCACTTTACATATGAGAACGGGGTATGCATGTATTCTCAGTTACCTCTTAGGCACACCAAAGCTGGGCAATGAATAAGGAAGACCTAAAAATGAATGTATTTGAACTATTGTGTTGGCAAAGAATATTGAATAGAACCCCCCGCCCCCAACCCATGATGCATGGCCGAACCCACTTCCTCTGACTGAGAAGCTTGTGAGTGAGCATTCCTGAAGTTTCTATGGCTTCGCCTATCTCTGTGAAGGGACAGAATACACAAGAGTGTAACCGTAGAGTGACTGAAAAGTAGCCTACAGATTGTGCATCACCAGCAGCTTAGAGGAAGGAGGAAGAAATGCTTGGATTGGGCATTATTCTTTCTGGCATGTCCTCATGAGAGACTCAAGTTTGTGAACGTGAACATCATTAGTGCTGATGGAGATAAGGAAAAAAATACAGCATGCCAGTTCTCAGCAGTGTCCTAAAGATCAATGAAAATGACCAAGACTCAGGAATCACTGACATTCACCATGTGGTGGTATAGTTCACCTGGGAGGCATGGCAGCTCCTGAACCCGGCTCAGAAGACCTGCTATCAGGATGTGATGTTAGAGAACTCTTGCAACCTGGTTTCCATCGAGATCCACAAAATCGATCCTTTGGTTAAGCACTCTCAAAATGAAAGAAGTGTGGACAAAACCGAACAATGCAATAAATTTAATACATTGGAAAATAGTCTTCATCAACACAAAAATAATTTTCCTCTAAAGGAAAATTATGAGACATTAGGCTTACATGAAGAAAATGTAAAGTCGGATTTAATCATTCTGGCATTACATCAGATCAGTAGCAACAAAATAAAGATGTCAGTTGTGCTCAATGGGAAAAAAATATATTGAATAAAGAGACCTGTCTACTGACAGAAGAACAAACAAATCTTAGGGGAAAAAAGACAGCCCGTGTGTTGCTTGGAAGTTTGTGAAGCGTCCTCTCACATACTTTAGACATGTTACCTGGAACGATTAATCCTTGAGAAAGGACATCACACTTGGTAGAAAGTCATCAAAAAAGAAGACCAACACGAGCTGTAACCTCAAGCCCTGCTCTATGAATAAGTGTGCAGATGGTGCAGTGCTTTGTTCTGTTTGACCCAGGTGCTATCAATTGGGACTGACCACCTAGCAACAGGATTTTCATTCTCTTTTCTACCAAGTTAAGAAAGGGGTTATATTTCCTGTTTCCAAGGAAGTTCTTGCTTGTCACAGGAAGAACTAAGTAAAATCGGTAAAATATTGAGTTCTCCTCTCATTCATCACACTTTCATGAAAACTATTGAATGCCAGCTATTTCAAACAAGAATGCATTAAAAAAAATCAATCAATTTAGGAAAATTGATGCAATTCTTCCTGTTTAGTAACTTAAATCCACGATAACGATGAATATTTCCTGGACTTTCTTTGGCTACGAGCTGTGTGTACTTCTCTAGAAAATACTGCTTCTGTTTCGTACACCCTGCTACGTCTGGATGTATCCACTCTCTTGATTATGTGGGATCGTCACCGTTTCGAATTTGTAGTTAGACAAACAGAATTCTCTTAGACAAGTCCCCACAGGTCCCCCAGAAGCATTCCCGCGGTGTCCCAGGCTACCTGAGGGGCCCGGGGAGGACGGGGGAGCAGTCACCAGGGCCCCGCTAGAGGAAATCCGTCCCTGGCACATTTGTCCCAAGCAGATGTACGCTTCCCAATGACGTTAAGAGGGCTCCATTTGTTTCGACAAGGCGATTTTGAATATTTCATAAGTTCTCAGCTAGAAGGCGAGGCAGAGCTGTGAGACACACTAAGGTGGGCAAACCCCATTCTCGGGGGTGGGGGTGGGGGTAGTCAGTCCTCTCCCGCCCCGTGGGCCCCCCTCCCCGCAAGCGGGTGCTGTGAATCTCGGAGAAGAGCCCACAAAAGGGCTCAGGGGAAGGAGAGCGAGAGTCAGGGGGGCTGAAGAGCAGGAAACCAGGCCCGCCATGGGACAGCGGACAGACAGAAGGACTTGCCTGTGAGGGCCAGAAGGGAAGGAGAAGGGGGAGGGCAGGGGCGGAGGGGGTTGGTGGCAGCGGCGACCACTGACTCCTACTGTCTCGCTTTGCCCAGGGCGTCGCTTACAGGGATGGTGACCACAGTGACGCCTGCCTGGTCCATCGTGGTCGCTCTCACCGGAACCCAAGCTGGCAGCAGTTGCTAGGAGACGCCTAGGCCCGGCCGGAGGTTGGGGGAGGGGTGCTGGCACACTGGCCCAGGCTCCCGCGTCCCCTCCCGCAGAGGAAATAGAGAGGGGAGGAGGGACGGAGAGAGGACGAGGTGCAGGATGGGCAGAAGGAGGGAGAGGGAGAGAGGCTTGCAGAGAGGGGGAGGGGAGGGGGAGAAGGAGAAGGGGAGAGGGCGGGGCTGGCTGATCTGGCATCTGGATGCTAAGAAAAACTAGAAAGGGCTTTGCAGTGGCCAGAGGACTAGTCCAGTCTGGTAGGAGCGCTCTCAAATCCTCCCCACCAGCCCGATGCCCATCGACACTGACAAGTGCTCAAAGGAAGGTTTACTTAACATCCAGGCTAAACTCCACCATGGCGCCCACTCTCTAGGGCTGACTGTGTTTTCGGTGAGTGTCGCCTCTCATGTGCCATCAGTGGCGTGAGTGATGGGTGGTGGGAGTCCCCGGACTCCCTCGTGTGAAACACCGCCGCCCCTTTACCCCTAGAGACTCACCTTTCAACCCACCACTTTGACCTGTACCTTCTTTTTGACCTATACACATGTCCAACACAATGCTTTCAGTAGATGAATGCTATCATCCTGGCCATTAGAAAAATTTGCAATCCTCTCACTGCTCAATCCTGAGGGCTTCATGCTTTGATGTCTGCAGGCAAGTCAAAGTGTTGCTACTAGGCTTCCAATTCATACTGGGGGGAGGGGGGGGGTTCCAAAAGAGATCGTGTCTTGCAAATTAATTCTAAACACGATGTGTTTAAACAAGTTTCTGCCACGGTGGAGAGCCAGGTGGGGAGCCACACGCTGACACTCAGGAATGCATTTATCTTGATCTCTATAAACCAAACACCAAACTCCTTGTCATCAAAGCCATTTTGATTCAGAGCAAACCCTACGGGGGAGAAAGAGGAGGATTTTGATTTCTGTAAACATTTGCAGTCTCGGAAACCCACAGGGGAAGTCTTACTCCATCCGAACCGGTGGCAGCGAGGCAAAAGCGGCTTGATGGCCATGAGTTGCTCTAGACCATACCCAGACCAGGAGGTCTTTGAGCAGAGGAGGGACTAAAATGTGGAGTGAAGATCAAAGATTCTATCTTTCTAACAAGCGCCCAAGCTTTCTGGAGGTGACATTTTGAGAAGAAAAACTAGAAGTCTGTATTTAATTGCTACTAAAATACTAGGTTTTGAGATTCATCTAGCCTAGCCTTTAAAAGAAAAAGAGCCACATGTGGACTGTACATACCATTTACAACAGCCACAAAAGGGATGAAATCCCTAGGAATAAACCTACCAGGATGTAAAAGACGTAGACAAGAAAACTACAAACCACTAATAGAAGAAACAGAGAGCTGCATAAATGGTGCATATCAGGCCAATAGAAAGATATAACCTGTCACAATGTCACAACTTCCCCAAAGCAATCTGCAGATGTTACGCAATCCCAGTCCAGATCCTATTAACATTGTTGTTAGGTACCATGAGGTTCATAGCAGCCCTACATACAACAGAACGAAATAAATGCTGATGGCAAACCCAACTTTATAGGAAAAGAAAAAAGAAGAGACTCTAAATAGCAAAATACCACTGAAGAACAACAAAGAGACCTCAAGTTTCCCAATCTTAGAGTTTACAGTACAGCTGGAGTACTCAAAACAGCCTGCTGCATTAATGGACACACGAATCAGTGGGGCAGTTGAAAACCCGAAGTAAATTCATCTTATGACAAGGAGCAGAAAGTCATTAAATACAGATGAGATTGTTTCTTTAACAAATGGTGCTGCTAAAATTGGATATCCATTTGTAGAAACATGAAATAGGATTTTTTTTTGGGGGGGGGGGCATCACTGCTCTCCGGTGGTGGGAGTAGGAGGCCCAGCCCCATTGCTGGAATTGAACCTCCGTCCCAGTGGGCCGCAGTCCCGCGCACAACCACTACGCCACTGGGGATCAGCCCGAAATAGGATTTCTACCTCACGCTACATCCATAAACTGAAGATGGATTGAAGAGCTAAAACAATAGCTAATCAGAGAGAACTATTGAATTATATGATATGCAAATCACCAATAAAATTTGAAAAAATAAAATCATAAACAAAAAAAGATTATAGAAGGAAAAAAGGTGGGGGAACTTAGGGGCCATAATTTATAGCACTGTGTATCAAACATAACAAAAACTTTACAAGAATCTGAAGATAGATAATGGGGAGCTTCTAAAATAAAATACCTATGTGCAGCAAGACCGCTTAAAAAGTGAAAAGAACCAGGAGAAAATGTCTTGGCAATCTGTAATCTAAAGCTTATAAAAAACTTCAACATTTCAACTCAACTCAATGCCAGTAAGTCAACACCAACCCAGAGTGGCTCTGTAGGACTTTCCAAAAAACTCTTCAGCCTTTTTTCTTTGGCCTGGCTTCAAGTCTCCATGTGGGAGCATGTATCTAAACTTACTCTTTATGCGTGACCGATATGTATTGAACTCCAGGTGTGTGCCACATTTCATTATCCAGTCACCTGCTAGTGGACACTTGGACTTTCCCCCCTTTTAGCTGTTGTGAATATGCTGGAGTGGGTGCTGGTGTACAAGTAGCTGAGTCTGGTGGATTTGAACCGCTGACTTTGTGGATCGCAGCCCTGCACGACACCAGGGCTCTTTTCAACATTCCGACAATAGAAAAAAAAATCCAATTAAGTAATGGACAAAAAACACAAGCAGGCACTTCACCCAAGGTCATATGCAGGGGGCCAGCAAACATACAGAAGTATTTGTGATCATTAGCCCTCGCTGTTAGGGGCTGGTGGGTTGGTTTTGATTCAGTGACCCCTACGTATAACAGAAGGAAGCACTGCCCAGTCCTCAGTCATTCTTACAGTATTTTTTAAAGATAAAGATCATTTTATTGGAGGCTCTTCTAATCTAAATATCAACTGAATGAAGCACCTTTGTACATGCTGCCATCACTATTTTCTAAACATTTATATTCCATTCGAGCCCTTGTTATCTGCACCTACTACCCTCCCTGCCCCCTACCCCACTTGTGACCCCTTGATAAACTCTATTTTTTATTTTATTTTATTTTTGGGGGCTTCACTGCTCTCCGGTGGTGGGAGTAGGAGGCCCAGCCCCACTGCTGGAATTGAACCTCCGTCCCAGTGGGCCGCAGTCCCGCGCACAACCACTGCGCCACCGGGGCTCAGCCCGATAAATTCTAATTACTCTTGTTTTTACTCTTGTAATCACTGGTTTCCCTTCCCCCAAGGTTTCTTTTCCCCTCATCACCCCACCTTACCCCTACCCTCCTGGTACCGCTGTGTTCCTGAGGGCTTTATCTACCTGAGGCGTGTGTCCTGAGCTCTTACCTGTATCTGTGTGCATGGTGTGGCCTATCCCGCAGTGAAAGGCAGGATTGGGGTCATGATCGTGGGGGGATGAGGAAGTCTTAAAGACCCAGAAGAATATTGTTTTACCAGTGCCACATTTCACCCTGGTTGACATCCCTTGCAACCCTTCTGTAAGGGGAAATCGCATTGTCCAGAGATGGGCTTGGGGTCTCTGTTCCAATGCACCTTGCTCTCAATAATATGCTTGTTTTGGGTCTTCTGATGCACTTCTTTCATGTGGACTTGTTGCTTCTCTGCTAGATGGTCACTTGTTTAACTTCAAGTCTTTAAGACTCAGATGCTTTATCTTTTGATAGCCGGGCACCATCAACTTCCTTCACAACATTTGCTTGTGCATTTTGTCTTTAGCAATTCTATGACAGTTATCCTGTTGGGAAGGTGAGCATCATAGAATGCCAGATTGTCAGAACAGTGTTTTTGTGTCGAGGAAGGACTTGAGCAGAGGCCCAAAGTCCATCCACTTCCTCAATGTATTGCCATATAAATATATGTACCTATGCCAAGATCTCTATTTCTATGAATATATTTACCTAAGTGCACACCTAAATTTATACCTCTATCCATAGCTTTGCTGTCTACGTTTCCTTTTCCCTTCCTTCTTTCCCACCATCACACTCGCCCTTCTTCTGCCTTAATAATTTCTCTCAGCTAGACTGCTTTTGCTGCAACACCCCAAGGATTTCTCTGTCCTCCTCATTGCTGCTTTTAATTCCCTAGTTGTTCCGTTTATGGCATTGTTTGCTCACTGCTCCCTTCTCCAGTCAACAAGCACATCCACTCCAACCCCCCCCCCCCCCCCCCCCCCCCCCCCCCCGTTGCTTTCTCCTTGGGCTTATTCCCATGTATACCTCTTAATTTTCTGGTCTAACAATAGAAGTACTGGGCAGTGAGTCTACCTGGATGCCATCTTGACTTCCTCATTCTAATTGGTCTTATGGAGCCCACTGCTGCAACCACACTGTGTCAACCCATCAGGTTGGGGTCTTTTTTCCCCCGCAGCCCTCTACCATTAAGAGGTGTAGATATAAATTAGTTATCAACCCCATTACAAAGTTTGATATACAGCTCACCCCACTCGAAGGGGGATGAAACAAAAAATGTGGGTGAAGGAAGACAACAGTCAGTGTAAGCTATGAAGTAACAATATAAAATTGATCGAGGATTCATGAGGGAGGAGGAGGGGAAGGGAGGGGTAAAAAGAGGGGTTGATAGTGTACAAAATGTTTTGGAAATGCTGATGGCAACATGTACACGTGTGCTTAATACAATGGAATGATGGATAGTTAAGCTTTGCAAGAGTGCCCCAATAAAAAGATTAATTTAGAAAAAGTTATCTCACCCAAGCAATGACAAAATAACAAAAGCAAAACAGAAGACGTGCTCAGAAAGTTGTGAGGGGATGCAATGCTCACACACGGCTGGTGAGATTGCATGGTGTGTGGGCGTATGGTCACTGTGGAAAATGCGACAGTACATCCTTAAAAAACTTGGAACACACACCCACCCCAGGGGCCAGTATGAGGACTATAACTCAAAATCCTAACAAGATCAGACTTACTGGCCTGATATAGATAGGTAGAATCCCCAGGACCTCAGCACTTCAAATACTGTGCAAACCTGGAAGCAGTGGCCGCACCAATCAAAGGGCAGCAATTGCCCATGGCCCAAATTCAGAAAGGAAGAAGGGGCAGACCAAAGCAGGAAATGGGAGAGAAGCTGTTACATGGAGAGCATTCCGGCTAATGTCACACCAAGCATGTCCATGTGAAACGGGCAGTTGATTTGTTCTGTAAACATCCACCCCTATCACAATACGACAAAAGAAAATACAGGAACCAAACACCTAGTTTGAAATCACAAACAGAAATTGAAAGGGCCAGCAGTAAGCAGAACCACAGTCCTTTAAAGATAGATTAATCAAGTCCATCATTGTACCTCATTTCATTTTCTTACTTTGCTGGGCCTCTGAAACTGGCTCAGCAGACGAGGGACATAAACCCTGGAGACTAAGAAAAAGAATGTCATAGGTACAGAGAAGTCCAGAAACCCAGGCAAGGTATGAAACATCATAAAAATAGAAATAGCAAAGGTCAACGACTTCAAGGACTTCTGTCCATAAAAGTTTAATCATGCCTCGTAACAAAGTATCTCTACTTAATAAAGCGTGGTTGGTCTTGTGTATTACCATTACCATCATGTAGAACATAAGCAACCGAAATTCAAATTCAGCCAAGTATATGCACTCAACCCAGCATGACGAGTTTGGTCCTTTAACTAGAAGATATTCCTTCTACGTAGGTTATTTTCCCATGGTGAAAAAACATCGATATATTAGCAGCGAAATGTGGGTAAAGTTGTAATAAATTGTGTATAATTGAAGAGGAAAATAATGTACTCTGAACTTTCACCCTGACCAAAACACAAGGTTAACTTTGCCTGCTTGTCATTTATAGGGTCACAGTCATTTAAACAAACAGCAAACAGCGGGTGCTTAGAACTAACACTGTGTTTTTCCTTTATTATGGTGAAATCCTGAGTTGGAAACTAGAAGAAATGCTATCCATTTACATCTACTTCTTGGCTAAGAGTATAGCCTCTTTAAATTCACTGCTGTAATAAAAGCAATGCCTATTTTATACCCTGAAGGTAATACTTTTTTTTGGGTGGGCATCACTGCCTATGGTGGTCGTGGGTGCTACCCAGTGCTGCTCCTGACAGCCACTGCTGGATTTGAACCGCCAAGCCCTCGGGCCCGCACTCAACCACTTAGCAACATCTGTTTTGTAACCCTATGTCTGTCCTTTTGTCCCCTCCAGATTTGCTTCATACACTGTATTGCTTGATTTCTTGACTGCTGCTTCCATGAGCACCGATTACAGATCCACATAAATTAAAATACCATTTAGTCAGTGCTTAATTCACTAATAACATATTTTTTATAAAACATTTAGAGATAAAGCAGGCAGAACTGAATGGTCCTTTGTCTTACAATTATTAAAAAACAGAATGAGTTAAAGTTTAGAAAAAGAGAACATTATCCTCCCCTCACAGCCAGATTGGGATTGCTCTGTTATACTCAAACATTTAAGAAAGGAAAACGTGCTTTTAAAGTAAAAAATGGATGTCGAGGTTAATAAATAAAAATGACTGCAAACACTAGGTTAATAAATAAAAATGACTGCAAACACTAAGTACCTATCTTATGTGAGTCACCAAACTCTCAAACACATTTAAATCACCTGAAGTTCACATCAAAGCATATTTCAATTTAAAACAAAACATAATCTCAAATAGTGCCCCCTGCTGAAAGGACTTATCTACTATATTTATACTAAGTAGAAAGCATCTCCTCATTTAATTCTTTTTGTTTTATTTTTTATTTAACTCTTAAAGTTACCAAACCTCAACAATATTAATAACTCAGATTCAGAGCAACAGTTGGGTAAATTGTAATTTTTTTTATTGGAAAACAAATATACAACTTGGAATGGATTTGAGGCAAATTGTGCCATAAGCAGATTTTCTTAAGTGGCTAAACAAAGTTTAAAAAGCAAGTAACAATAAAAGAAAATGGTTCTGGTACAGGACCAGCAGTACAAAAAAATAGTGTACGAGTACCTGGATAATACACCCGTTTTGCAATAGTGCAACTTTAAGTACATATTGTTGACTGTCCACAGTCCACGCAGAGTTACAACTCCACACTTCAACAACCACATGCTGACAGCTCCTAAAGAAAACTACTTAAAAAAGGGCCTAACCAGATGTTCCCTCGTTTGACCAACTCCATCTAGGTTTAGATGTGCAGAAGGGCTTAGATATATCCAGAGTAAGCCACATGCAACATGTTACTTGATCAATTTTCTAAAATAAGGTTTCAGGACAATGACAGTAAGATAAGGGAAGAGAACATGGAGGAATGAAGTCCTAATTACTATACATGCATATTCTTTTGACAGTTGGGGGAAACCTTTTACAGATAAGTTACAAACAAAGAAAAGGCAAATAAACAATTTTGTACAAGAAATTTAACACATTCTGTACAATGTCTTCACTTTGCTGTCATCATTTGTACAAACTCTGAAAAACAAGAAGTACATGAAGTTAAGTCAATGACAAACCAACCATCATCTTTACACAATCACTAAACACTCCCCATTTCTTTCCTTAGAATTACCATAAATAGGGGAACACTAGTTCATAGTCAACACTGCAGCTTTATAAACTTCACACACATGACTATTTAGAGAAGCTGCTATAAAGAAAAGAAAATTTATTGAATTTTAAGTCTGTTAGGTGCTAAATCAACATTCATGTTAAGTCGATAATCTCACGTCAGGGTTAACAGATTTGGTTTAAAATGTTAAGCTGCTACCTAAAATAATTATACCATGAAAACGCTAAATAAAAAGAGAAGGGAGGGGGCTCACTGGAAACTCAATTTCCCAAGGTCTTAACACATTCATGTTATGATCAGCCCCACAGTTTAGGCACAAGCAACACTTTTGCATTTGACCTTTTGTCAATATTTTCAAAAGAGAAAACAAAAGAAACCAGTGGAGAAATGAAACCAAAAACCAAAGCTACTGTCATCAATAAGATCCCAACTCACAAAGACCCTCTCTACAGGGCTTTTGAGGCTGTCATCCTTACAGAAACAGATAGGCCCATCTCTCTCTCACAGAACATGAACCTGGGGCCAGCTCCAACACTTAACTGACTGCACCACCAGGGTTTCAAGGGATAAAAGTTAACCTAATTTTAATTTGTTTTCTTAAGTTGTTTCATTCACTACACTCAAAGTGGAGTACTATGCTTTTCTACCTTTAATGTGCAGAACAAGCACTTAAGCATCTTGTTAAAAAACGCAGGTTTCTAGTCCCAAATGTAGGACAGAGCAGAAAACATTTCTAAAAATGCCCCAGGGGGCTGAGCCCCGGTGGCATGGTGGTTGTGCGCGGGACTGCGGCCCACTGGGACGGAGGTTCAATTCCAGCAGTGGGGCTGGGCCTCCTACTCCCACCACCGGAGAGCAGTGATGCCCCCCCCACCCAAAAAAAAAATGCCCTAGGTAAGTAATGCTGTTGTCTAATGTGCAGACAACCTTCTGAAAAAGTGATGAAAATGAAACAATTACCTTCATAGTTTACTTGACCATCACCATCAATATCTGCTTCCCTGATCATTTCATCAACCTCTTCATCTGTTAACTTCTCTCCAAGGTTTGTCATCACGTGACGAAGTTCTGCTGCACTAATGTAACCATTGCCATCCTAAAAAAGAAAAAAGTTAAAATGTCTAAATGAACTGATACTTGGAATCGCTAGATACATTTAAGGAAAATACTCCTGTGACAGCCACAAACTGAAGTGAATATGCTGATGGTTGTCATAAAAATTAAACGTCACCAAGTCAAGAAATAAGTTTTGGGGCTGAGCCCCGGTGGCGTAGTGGTTGTGCGCGGGACTGCGGCCCACTGGGACGGAGGTTCAATTCCAGCAGTGGGGCTGGGCCTCCTACTCCCACCACCGGAGAGCAGGGATGCCCCCCCCCCCCAAAAAAAAAAAAAAAAAGAAATAAGTTTTAAGGTTTAAGTATTTAAGTCAAATGACACCTCTTTTACAACACCAGTACATGTTACTATAAGTCTAAATATTAACTTTTATTAAGCTTTGCTTGATATCTAAAGGACTTTACTGTTATCAGTAAGACTTATCAGTAAGACAAGTCTTCAAAGAATAAGGCAACTTGAGCCTTCATTTAAATTTTAACCTTCAATAAAAATTGAAATAAATTCAGTCCTTAAATACCTACCTTATCGAACACACGGAATGCTTCTCTAATTTCTTCTTCGCTGTCCGTGTCCTTCATTTTTCTTGCCATCATTGTCAGAAATTCCGGGAAGTCAATTGTGCCATTACCTGAAATAGTTTAGTTGAAATATTAAAATCTTATTTAAAATGTCACTTCATCACCTCCACTCCCCCCCCAAATTAAAAAAAAACGTACCATCAGCATCTACTTCGTTAATCATGTCTTGCAACTCTGCTTCTGTGGGATTCTGCCCAAGAGACCTCATTACGGTTCCCAATTCCTTTGTTGTTATAGTTCCATCACCATCCTTGTCAAATAGTGAAAAAGCTTCCTTGAATTCTGTTTGGGAGAGAGGTGGCAGACACAATCCAAATTTATAGGTTTACAATTAAAAATAAGCTCCTATATGAAATACATTCATCAACCCTTAAAACAAATATGTATTTATGAAGATAGCAAAAAGCATTGTGGTTCTTGGCAGAGTAGGTTAAAAACCTTTCAATAACACCTTTTCTCACTCATGCCAGTATATGCTCATAGTGATCTGTCAGGGAGCGTTCATCTAAATCTTACAGGGAACTCCCGTATCTGGACCAAATAAAATGTCATCATTCTGAATTCAAAGAGTAAAAAAACCAAAGCCTTAAATTATTGCTTTCTGTGTTATTCGTTAAACCGCATCAGTAAAACTTAGATCAGAATACAAAGGGGGGTACGAATACGCAGTACACTTATAGAGATTAAACTATATAATATGCAGTACATTTTGAACTAACCTCAAAAGTACAACTATGACCAGTCAAGGGACAGCTGGGCAGTGATGATGCATACATACAAGTTTCCTCTAGTTACTGAAGCCTTCCCTCCCCCCACCCCACCCCCCCATCCCCGCCCCAACTATCATAGTTCCAACTCCACCCTACAAATCCAGATGGACTGGAGAAGGAAAGGGGAGGTGGAGATATGGGAAAACCAAGAAGGATGAGCCTCTTCAGGCCAGTGGTTAGATTGGAGCTACTGGATGGGTGGAGAGAAGGTGGGGTAGAGAGACGGAACCAACTGCTATGATATACACACAAGTTCCTATTTGAAGGATGGGAATCAAAGGAGAGGGTTGGGGGAGAGGTTGGGCTGTGTAAGATATGACAGAACAATAATAATGTATAAAAGTATTGAGGGCAGGGGAAGAGGGGAAAGGATGGAAAAGCCGAATTAAGGGCTCAAGGGGAAAGGCAGATGTTTGGAGAATGATGACAGCAACAAACATGTGAAGGTGTTTGGCACCATTTATTTATGTATTGTGAAAAACAATGTACGAGCCCCCAATAAAAGGATTTTTAATTTTAAAAAAAAGTACAACTATGTTCCACACCAATCATTTAAAGAAAATTCAAAACAGGGCTTTAAACTTCAGAACAGCATGAATTAATAGACTAGTTTCCTTTTCTACAAGGTATAAGAAAGGACTATGACCAAAAAAATCTAAGGTTAAAACTGATCAAAGACATGAATGTTTTAGTTAAGTGCTTTAAGAGAATTTAAGCTGTTCTTTAGAATACGAAACCCTAAGATTATAGAGAGTCAAACAACGTTATCACTATTTAGAATCCTTTCCTTCTGAAATCAAGCTTCTGATTTACCAGTGGACTTAACAGGAGAGATTAATCTGCTAACATTTTCCAACTGAGGCACATTCTAAAAGATATTACACCTTAACAGATTGCAAACACAAAAGCAGCTTACAGGGTCAACAAGCCTAACACAGCTAAGCATTTGAATGTTTATATGAGACATGTTTAAGAACAACATGTGCACCTTCTCGTAAGAGTCCAAGGCTGTTTACTCCCTGCAGCTTGTCTATATGCAGGTCCCAATTCCTATACCTTCCTTTTTTTTTTTTTTGGGGGGGGGGGGCACGCCATCACTGCCCTCTGGTGGTCATGGGAGCTACCCAGAGCTGCTCCTGAGAGCTGCTGTTGGATTTGAACCGCCAAGCCCGCAGGCCGCAGTTCCAAGCTCAGCCACTTACACCACCGGGGCTCAGCCCATACCTCCCATTTTCATTCCATCTATTATCTCTTATATGGATTCAATTATCTTTCCCCCGGCTTTGCCCCTCAGCAAATAAGGATCTTTATGTCTCTAAATTCAAAGTCATATTTTAAGTGCTTGTACCTCTATTCCTCCCCAAATTGCAAATGGCACCCCCTTTTAGAGGTGATATATATTCCACTGCTGGGACACACATTCCTCTATCAATTAAAGTGTCTTCCAGATCAAAACCCTTCACAATGGAAACCGCTAACCCCCAATGAATGGCTATAGTTACCAATCACAACAAGTATGTGCCAGTGTATGTACAACTCCGTAAGTCTAAAGTTAAAAAAATGTAGACTCTGGAACGTCATAGTCTGTTAAAAGCTTTTCTGATTTTGTTAAATTCGGAGAATACAACCAACTACTTTCTAAACTTAAGAATTTAATTAATAAAGTGTGGACACACTTAAAAACTATGCTGTTTGGCAAATTAAAAAGCAACCTCGCTGCCATCCAGTCAAAGCCCACTCAGAGCGACCCTAGAGTACATTTCCCTAGACTAACCCTGGCAGGAGAGGAGTGGCTGGTGATTTCAAACGACTGAATGACAGTTAACTGCCAATAAACCACCAGGGCTCCAGGGAAGTACTCAGTAAAGGCGAGGGGAAAAATGACTTCATTTCTTACAGCATCCAACATTGCACTGAAAACACTCTAAACTTGTTTTCTACTTTCTATCAGCAAAGGCTCTTACTCTATTCCTATCTTGCATTCATAAATGTAGTCAAATGCCTTACTTACTTTTTTTTTTTTTTTGGGGGGGGGTGCCCTCTGGTGGTCGTGGGCACTACTACCCAGTGCTGCTCCTGAGAGCTGCTGCTGGATTTGAACTGCCAAGCCCATAGGCCGCAGTCCTGCATTCAACCACTTATGCCACAGGGATTCAGCCCGCCTTACTTTCTTTTTGGCCATTCATCTATGCCCATTTACAATGATAACTTCACATCTTTTAAATCTAATCCACCTACCTCTCGATCATCTCAGACCTTTATTTCTGCAACAAAGTCTAGGGGTTCAAGCAAAAGTCTGAGGAGTCACATCAAGTTTTCTGCCTTAAAACCAAGCTTCAGGTTCTGTTGAATACGACCATTAAATACTACCCAACCTTCTGTCTCTACAAGCAGTATTTTATGCAAAGCCTGATCATCTCTTTCCTGAACTATTTATATTACAACAGTCTCCTAATTGAAGTCTCTCTGAAATTATCCAAACTGTCTGTCATATTGCCAATTTGGTAATCATCTGTCTTATTTGCTTAGCTTCGGAGTGGATATCACGAATAATATGCCAAAGCAAATATTAACAGCTTTTCATGTAAACACTACTTATTCTCAAAAGAACTAATCTATTTGTCTATAATTTCAATTTATAGCAACCTAAGGACAGAAGCCGATCAGGAAGCACTCATCCACAAAACAACAGAATTTGATTACAATTTCCATTCTACTCAGGAGTTTTTCCCCTCCAAAGTCATGGAAGTTTCATTATATTTTAATTCCAATTTTCCACAGATATTCGAAATCCCCTTTTCTTTGTCTACATTCCTGCTACATAGTATTTAGACACAGAAGCCTAACACATAGCATTTATTTGCATAAATCCCTGAGTTTCTAACTGCTTGATATTATGATTTATTTTAAAACCAAATTCAGGATCCACTGCATATCAATTTTAACATGAATTGTATATTCCAGTGTGTTTTAAAGGTTTATGGATGAAGAAAAAAGAGAAAAAGACAATCACATGTATGCTCTACTATTCATAGGTACAAGAACAAATGAAAGTATTAAATGCCTGTTTATGCCAAATTTGCTTATATTTTCACACTGTAGTCACAAATAACTGTAAAGTTTTTTTAAAACATTAAACAATAAGCCTACATTTAAATGCACCCATTTTATAGTCTCCTATACTAGCCAGAGCTAATTTAGTTATCTTTGTGCGTAGAAACATAATTCTAAGCAAGACGAATTCCAGAAACTGACATATGAACTCAACTAAGTCTAAATATACAATCAGGAGAACAGGTCCTGACCATCAGCAGCAGAAGAGCCATTTTCCAAATAACTGATCTGAATCAGTGGCTGTCATGGAATATACATTTACCTTTTTGTGTGTGTGTGGCATCACTGCCCTGGTTAAGTAGGAAGCTCAGCCTTGCTCCTGTAGAGCTGCTGTTGGATTTGAACCATCAACCCTGTGGGTTGCTGTCTTGCACACAACCACGACGCCACCAGAGCTCAGCCACCTCTATCATTTTATGAAAGCAGGTTACCATGAAACAAGTATCAAAAGAAAATCCCAATGCCAATTTAAAAGCATCTATTTAAGGCTGAGCCCCGGTGGCCTAAGTAGTTAAGTGTGGGACTGCGGCCTGTGAGCTTGGCAATTCAAATCCAGTGGCGGCTCTGAGGAGCAGCACTGGGTAGCACCCACGACACCCAGAGGCAGTGATGCCCAAACAAAAACAAAACAAATCAAAAACATTTATTTATTTAAAGAGTTCTGATAATAGGTCCTTAAATGGTCGTGCACAGATCAGATTTGTTGGCGCCACGTAATTACTGATATTAAACTAAGTAAAGCTGGTATTTTTTACCAAATGAATTTTATCCTGATGAACACTTTTCCTGTCAGAGGCTCTAAGATCAAAACCACATGATTAATGACATCATTGCAGAAATCATCAACAAAATTAACTTGTTCGTGGCGTCCTACCACTCAGTGACCAAATTTGATATACACCCTTCATCGGCACCAACAGTAACTTCACGGTAATGTTTTCTCCCTAGACTAAGTCATTTGCAGTTTGGAGAAGTTCTATATTAATCAATCAATAGAAAAAAAATTGGGGTTTTTTTTTTTGGGGGGGGGGAGGGGAAATCACTGCCCTCTGGTGGTCGTGGGAGCTACCCAGCGCTGCTCCTGAGAGCCACCGCTGGATTTGAACTGCCAAGCCCGCGGGCTGCAATTCCACACTCAACCACTTATGCCACCGGGGCTCAGGCCCCTAAGAAAAACCTTTTAAAAGTACTTTAATATATTCAACACTGCATTGTATAAAAAGCTTGCTTCCTTGAACAATTTTGGACAAATATGTTTTAGACTCCAAAATATTATTGGCAGCAGCAATGACAAATGACAAATGAAGGGAAAAAGTGCCTTCCTCTCATTGAAATGTGTCAGATCAGAATAGAAGGGGCTTGAGGGAAAAGGGAGATGATTCTTAACAGAGGCAGCATTCGACATATTCATGTCGTGGACATCTTTGAAAATGAAATACATTCATCCAAAAATATTTATCCAGGGATGAGTGGTTGGAGACACTGGCATGTACAAGCATACACAAAAGGTTTCTTGATGTCACAGGGGCTTATATATTTTTTAGTAGCACAGTGCTTGGTTTTTCCTCACTTAAAACCGGTTTATGTCTAAATATTCATGAATGTGTGGGGGCCGTGGGGCAGCTATGAAGAATCTCATGGTCTAGGTTAAGGAAGGGTAGAGAAGGAGGTCGTTTTGTTGGAATAAACCTCTATGATCAGGTTCCTGGCTCTCTCTATATATACGTGTAGATATATATTCCACCCCCAGTAACACTTTTATTGGCATATCTTATTCATTCCAATATATCCCTTCTCCCATAGTTCTGTTCAATCCACTGTTTGGGGTTATACAATCGTCAATGCTATCAACTGTTCTCTCCCTACCACCTCACTTGAGGTCTTAAAACAGATTTTTCTCCCACTCAAAATCTAATTTTATTATGGAAACCAAATGATAACATTTATTTTATAAACAATACTCAAGTATATTCATGTATAAGTCGAGTGTATCAGCATATTTTTAAAGTAGTTTATTTGGTAAAATTAGGTGCCTCAGCTGATAATCGGGCTGGCTTATACGCAAATATATACAGTACATAAACTATTTTAGGAGAGGTGTTTGTGCTTAGAGGGCACCAGTGAATGTCAACTATATGATGGGCCTCTAAAAAAATGTTATCTTCTACTCCAAAGTAAATATCCTGCATAGTAAGGACCACTACCCTAACGGGACACATCAAGAAATGAATGTCAGAAAAGAGATAGATGAGGTGAAATATAGAGAATTAGAACTATTATAGCCAAGTCAATTATTAAAGAGGACACATTATACAATTCATTATTTCAAGTAACTTTCCATTTCAATGGTAAACAAATCACTTTCAAAGCTCTGCTGGGCTGCTTCAACACACCTCACATATGCCACTGACTAACTCTAGACAGAAAATCCAGAGTTCGAGTCAATTTCGCCCAAGAAGCGAAAATAAAGACTACTTAAATAAGGTCTTAATACTAAGAACGTATCCAATACATTTGTGATGAAGGGGTGAGGAAAATAGTGATTTCTTGTTCTATTTAAACAAGCTATTTCCCCTTTCAATCCCACCTTACCATCAAAAAATACAAAGCTTTGAAGAGCAGTAAATCATTAGTTCCCTGCTGTCTTTCTATTATGGTGGTGATTGTACAATTCTTTAATAAATATATTCAAACCACTAAATTGTACATTAAGTGAATTATGTCAATAAACTTAAAAAGTTTAAATAGATCTTTTGATGCTAATCAACCACCTGAACCTATTAGAATAAAATTCAAATGTTATTTTTAAAATACTAGCCTTTTTGGATCTAAGCTTTCACTAGAGGTAAGGATTATTTCCTGACTACTTAGACACGTAAATCTAAGATTAAGATATTAGCTAATCTGAAGTGAGTTTAAATTCAGTATTCTCTTTCTGATTCTAAGTTTCAAATTATTTTACTCTTGACCCCCAAGATTTAATAAGAGATGCAGTGTTAACTTGCACAAAGCAAAATGCCCACACGACAACTAGGTCCCAAAGTTTTTCTATCTATACAGCCTAAAATCCAAGTCTTTAAATAAGTTGCCCTACATCTTCTAGAGTCAAACTTACTTTCTAACTTGACATTACACACGCGATTTTTTTTGGCATCACTGCCCTCTGGTGGGAGTGGGAGAGCTGGAGCTGCTGCTGGATTTGAACCGCCAAGCCAGTGGGCCGCAGTCCTGCACTCAACCACTACGTCACCGGGGCTCAGCCCGCTATTTTTACCAACTATGAAGTTGCACAACATTACTCATTTCATTTAAAAAAAAAACAAAAAACCAGCCTCACTGCCACAAGTCAAAGCTGACTCACAGGGATCCTATAGGTCAGGAGAGAACTACACCATAAATAACTATTTACAGCAGCAGCAAGCCCTTTCTCCCACAGGGTGGCTGGTGGTTTTGATCTGCTGACCTCTCAGTATCACAAAGCACACACTACCAGGAATCCTACTAATTTCATGTTATTTACAGTAATCAATGGATACAGCTCAGCAAATTATTTTACTCACCTGCAATCTGCTCTTCAGTCAGTTGGTCAGCCTACAAAGAGATTAAAGAGACAGATAAGTGACGACTCAGGACCATGTAGACTCAGAGTTGCAGGGGAAAAAAATGTTTTCTAACTTTCGATATAAACTATCACAAGCTTCACTTAGTTTAGAACTCTTAGTAATATGCACAGCCGGGCAGAATATGCAACACATTGTTTCTAATGATAAAACTGTCTTGACTCCCAAGTTCAAGGTTTATGATTGAACTTTTGACAACTCTGGATTTTAAACAAAGTGAAAATAAGCACATCTAGCATACTAAAATGCTTAACTAGAGTTAAGTCTTCTACTTAAGGCAGATATTTAAGAACATCAGTTCCTACAAGTCATTATTTGCAGAAATCTTAACTGAACCCAAATGAATTTCCTAAGGGTCACAATCACAAAAAGCTAAACATATTTTTAACATTTAAAACCTAAATTAAATCCCCATCTCTGAAAAATGAAATCTGTTGAGTCTATTTTTTCTCAGTCTCAGAGTAAGTCATGCTGCTTGCACATATAGCAAAACTACTTTTGTTTTTAAAGACAATGCAGATTCAAATATTCCCCAAAATATAGAGATGCGGTTCTTAGTTGCCATAATGATCCTAAAATGGCAACATTATCCCCTTTTCCAGAGGGGGAGTGGCTCAGGTTAAATTTTGGGAATGGGGTAGGATATAAAATTAATAGCTAGTAGAGCCAAGATTAAGTACCAAGGTGACAGATATCCTTAATGCTTGAAAAAAGCTTTAATTCAGATCACAATATATTAAAACGTTTGCAAAATGTCCAGGCTCCTTGTTCTTCTTGGGGCTCGTCCCTTTGGACAACTCCTTTGCTACCAGGATGCACACCCTTGCATTGTTTAGGTAGTTACCACTTAAGGGCACTGCCAAGAAATAGCCTATCTATAATTCTACCCACATGGAGCCAAGTGTACTATGACTAATTCACTCATTTATTTGCTGACCAAACATTGTCTACTTTCACTCAATTTGAATAAACACACCTTATTAGATCCAGAACGCCTTAAGCTAGAATAGCATCACATTTTCTCCAGGGGGCAGTATGAGAAAATTTGAGAAGGAACTCAGAAAGCAGAAGTTCATTTCCCTGTCCAGTAACCTAATTATTTTGATTTGCTGCTGATGCAAATGTCATTTACTTCTTTTTTTTTTTTTTGGGGGGGGGCAATCACTGCCCTCAGGTGGTGGGAGTAGGAGGCCCAGCCTTTGCTCTGTAGAGCTGGAATCGAACCTCTATCCCAGTGGGCCACAGTCCCGCGCACAACCACTATGCCACCGGGGCTCAGCCCGCAAATGTCATTTACTTCTAAGAAAACAAAAGTCCGGACTGAGCCCCGGTGACGTAGTGGTTGTGCGCGGGACTGCAGCCCACTGGGACGGAGGTTCAATTCCAGCAGTGGGGCTGGGCCTCCTACTCCCACCACCGGAGAGCAGTGATGCCAAAAAAAAAAAAAAGAAAACAAAAGTCAGGTTAATTTAAAGAAATAAGTCAATAATTAAGTTCGAAAGCAGAAGCATACACAAAATAAAACATCTCCTTTTCACTCCTATAATCCCCCCCAGCAGGTGGTTGGTGTAAAGCCAGGCATAGATTGCTTTTCCTGGGCTGGGGGTGAGTGTTCAATCCAGTACGTCCACTGAGTTGTTTACTTTGTAATAATAGAGATGACAAAAGTACTTGGAGTCTGGGTGGTGCAGTCTACATGCCATGCTGCTACAAAAGGTTGGAGGTTCCAGTCCACTTGGAGGCACCTGGGGAAAAATGCCGGACAAGCTACTTTGATATATGGGCCCTTGAATATCCTATGGAGTACAGTTCTAGGCCGAGACACATGGGGGTGGGTTCACAAGTAAAGGTTGCTTCATAGGTCGCTAGTTTTTCTTCAGTGTGGGATTGACTTCTAGGTGACTCCCATTGGGCAGGTGTTCCACTGTTGGCGTGAACAGCAGCACAGCATATAGAGCAGCGGTTCTCAACCTGGGGACCTTGGGGACCGCGACCCCTTTGGGAGTCAAATGACCCTTTGACAGGAGTGGCCTGATTCACAACATGAGGACTGTATTGAGGGTCAGAGCATTAGGAAGGTTGAGAACCACTGATCCAGTGATTGGGGGGTGGGGGGCAGGATAGAGGAAGAGCCTGGTCTTTTGAGTCGTAACTGGGCTATGCCGCCAAGTAGCTGTGTGATCTTGACCATGTTACTCAACCTCTCACAGTCAACTTAATCTGTAACACATGAACAAGAGACCTTCTATGAAGGGTGACTGTGCAGATACAGTGAGAATGTGAAAGGTTCAAACAGAAAGTACAATGGTAACTAACTCATAAATAAAGGATCCAATCAAAAACCTAAAAGGCAAACTTCAACCCAATTAGCTCAATTTTCACACAGAAGGGAGACTAATATATAGCATTGAGGCTAAAAATGTTTATCATTTAAGCTAAATATGTGACTGTAAATCTTTAAAATGATCCAATTTTGCTCGGAGAATCAAAATTTATCACACGTCATCTTGTTCAGCTCCATTAACTTCAGGCTGATGCAACCTCAGAATCACAAACGATCTTGAAGAGCTCACCCTTAAATACAACAAAAACTCACTGCCACCCACAGCCGATTCCAACAAGAGCAAACCTCCAAGACAGGGTAGAACTGACCCTGCCAGCTTTCTGAGACAGACTCTTTAAGTGACTTGAAAGTCTCACTTTCTCTTTCAAGAGTTGGTTGGCTGGTTGGTTTTAAGCAATCGACTTTGTGGTTAGCAGCCTAAAGTGTAATCACTGCACCACAAGAACTCCTACGGCCCCTGTTTTCCTTGCAAAGTTCGAAACATTAAAAAAAATTATTTTAAATCAAGTAATATCACTTTAAAAAATTAAGGCAAGTTTGTATGTATTTACTATCCAGAGTTCAAGTATTTACCAGAAACTAACAGCAATATTCCAATTAAATCCTATTAAATGCAAGAATTTAAGACTCCATAGAAACTCTAAAGTCTCTTCCAGTTACTCGTTGCTCTAGCCATTTCCCACTCAGTGACCCTAAACGGTAGGACAGAGCTGCCCCACAGTGCTTCCTAGGCTGGACGTCATCGAAGGAGCCGCCTACATCTGCTGCGTTTGAACTGCTCCACCTTCAGTGGGCAGCAGCAGAGCACTTCATAACAGCACCATCAGGGTTCCTTTGTTCAAATACAGGCAAATAAAACTAGCGGTTAATTGTCTTTGCAGAGTCCAAGAATTGGACCTTGGGGAAAACTCAAGCTCATTAACATGTGTGTTTACCTCAGTAAAATGAAGACTAATTCACTAGAGAGATGACTGGTTTTGATTCCCTTATTTCTATAAGGATTGATACAGAATTTCTTGCTACTGCGTTGTCACTCCTGACAAACGTCTAGGCATTTTACAAATTCTCAGGTTCCACCCAAGCATTTTGTAGAACCACCAAGCTATTTAAAGAGTAAACTTTAAGGAAAAACGTTGAAGTGACTGTGTTTCTATCTGTTAAACGTTTTCCAAACAATACTGAAAGTAGGTAAATGCTCTGGGGTTTAGAGAAAAACTTAAAAAAAAAAAATCACTGTCACTTAGTTGATGTGACTCATACTGACCCTATAGAACAGCAGGGCCCCTGTGAGTTTGGGAGACTGTAACCCTTTCCGGGAGTGCTGTAAAAATCATTTAAATTTGTATCCCAATAGCTGCACGGTCGTCCATAGCCTTGAAATGGAACATAAGGGCTACCCTTCATCCATTCCATCTGTTCATCCCATGTGCTAGGTGGCGGCGGTCGGGTGGCATCAAGTGGGTTCCGACTCTTGAAGCCCAAACAACAAGGGCTTCACATGTTAAAAAACAAAAACCCCAACAACTTCCTAAGTCAGGATACTTTCCTACATCAAAAGCAGTTTAAACTATTTCAATAGGGTAAAAGCCTTAATTCTGAACACTTAATACACCTCTATAGTAGCTTGGATTTTTAAAAGAAGCCACTAATATAAGATGACTCATAAAAACTCAGGACCTTTATTTATTATAGGCCCTAGGAAAACCCGATCATTCTAGCTGAAGCCAGAGTGTCTCATTCACGGTGAATTCTTTATTTTCTGAGTTTACTAAAACAGACATTCTCGCAGCTTAATGGAATGATTATTTGTTCAGCACTATTTTTTACCTATCCACATCTTTTACCTATTATGGTAGCTTCAAGTCTTCTAACAAGCAATTCTCTTTCAAAACAAGTGACCAGCCACATGTAAACCTGCTCTATCAGTTCACTTTATTCCACTTAATTATTTCTTGAATCGAGCCCTAATTTAAAACCTGTCTTCATCATTATACCCAGGAAGTTATCAGAGGGTAATTCCCAAATTATTTTTTTAATCAAGCCTTGTCGACTGAACAATGTAACCTAAACCCCCCGAAGCATCAGCAGCGTGGACTGGAAATACAAAAGCTTACCACTGCCAAGTCACCTCGAAAGTGCCTAAACATTCATTGCCAAAAAAAAAATCTAGTCATGTGCTCCCAGAACTGGTTAGGGAAAAAGCCCTCATTATTTAAAGATGTACCCAACAATTTGGAGTATGGATCACGTGCCTGCAGGCTTCATTCTAAAGCGAACGGCACAGTCAAAATGCAGAACAATCTGAAGTATCCCGCTGGAACAGACCGCACCGCAGCGAATGAGCGCGGGTGCAGGCGGCGGTGGGCTCCCCTCCGCACCCGAGGGGCAGGCGGTTTCAGTTGGCAAGGAGTCTCCACTCCTGTGTAAGCTGTCACCTTGCCTCCCGGACACACCCATCGCGTAACCACTTGGCACCGGGAACCACAAAATAAGTCCTGCAAATTACCGCCCTCATTCGTTTCTTTCTTTCTTCCTTTTTTTTTTTTTTTTTTTTTCCTTTCTGGAAACAGAAAAGGTCAGGAGTTCCGGTCTCAGCTGACAGGGAAAAAAAGCCTTTTTAAAATTCCCCGCCCCCACCCCGCCTCCCCGCCAGCATTTGACAGCCATTACTGTACAAATGAATTAAACCGGCAATTTCCGTAGGAAGCCAAGGGTCCTTCTGGGGCGGGCGGGGAGGCGTCTTTCAAATCGCTCCGTGCCCGTCCCGTCCTCCAGCAGCTTCCAGAGGTGCCCCTTCCTGGGGGGCGCTGCCGACGGTTGCGGGCGGACCCCACCGGGGCGGGCTCCGCAG
>PVJH01011769.1:0-17219 GCA_004026705.1 Nesogale talazaci | reverse complement strand
CCGGGAGGGCGCGCGCCCCGGAGGGCGCCCACCCAGCAGGGGGCGGCGGAGCTCCCTCCTCGCCGCGGGCGGGCGGGCCGAGGCGGGGCCGCGCCGCGGGGCCTCCGCAGTCCTGCAGGTGCCAGCGCAGCAGCCGGGGCGCGAGCGGGGCGCGGCCCCCGGCCAGCCCGCCCCGCCCCCGGCCGCTCCCTGCGCCGCGCGGCCCACTCCGCGCGCCCCCCCAGCACGCGGGGGATGCGGTAACGGCGGGCGGCGCCCGCCCCCTCAACGCATGGCGGGCGCCGGCGGACAAAGGCGCTTCCCGGCCCTCGCACTAACGCCCGCAGGGATTTGAATCCGGCCTCGGGGCTGACCTCTCGGCCCTCCCGCTCCCCCGCCCTGCCTCTCCTCTCCCAAGTGCGGAGTGCCCCCCCACCCCACCCCGCTACACGCCTCCACCTCCAGGGAAGCCCCCCAAGCATTTCCACAGGCTCGGGGGCTGCCCGCCGGACCCCCAACTCGCCAGCGGAAACCTCCTCGAGGAGAATGGGGGTGGGGAGCACCTGCGACACAACCATCGAGGGCGCTCCCGGCGCTCTTTCGCGCCGTCCCTCGGGGGAAGACCACTCTTGAAGGGTGTCAGGGAAACCACTTCCCTGTCCTGGCTCAACTCGCTTCAGCCTCTTTTCCCCCACCGGCCAAGCGCCCGCAGCTTGGCGGCGCACTCACCATGCTGCAAGCGCTACCGGTCTCGGAGACGCGTTCGCACCACCAGTCAGCTCGCTAGCTCCACTCGGACTAATCCCCCTCCTCCGCCCCCAACGCCTCATAAACACCTCCCTCCGCAAGATCCCTCCGCTCATGGCAGATAACGGAACATGGCGAACGAGTCCCGGCCGGCCCCCTCCCCTGAAACTCTCTTTGAGTCCGCAATTATTCGGTCGGCGACGCAAAATAGAAAGGGAAATGAACAAAGAGACGCCCTGAGGAAGGTCCGGTTCCCCAGAAACCCGTTAGAAGGCCGGCGGGATTTACGCATGCGAGGTGCTACTTTGCGGCGCGGAGGAACACGGAGGAGGCGATGTGTGGTAGCTTATTCGTTGCGCCGGCCTCTGATTGGCCGGTTCGTACCTGCAATGCGTCACTCGGGCTCGCAGTCGCCACCGGACGCTGTGCGGCTTCTGCCGTTGCTGCACGGGCCGCGCTGTCCTGGCAACTGCGCCAGGCGGCAGAGTGGCTCGCTGTGCGTTTGGCTGGGGGACCTTTCCTCCTGCACCCATCCTTCCCTGCCACACGCACACCCTTGCCTGCACCTTACTTAAGAGTGGACAGAAATACCTTAAATCGATCAAGGCGGACGCTGAGAGACCCGGATAAACGCCTACCCCACGCTTAACGGCTCTTCAGCCTAGCCACGTTGGCTCCCTGAAGGCCACGTTTTTTTTTTGTTTGTTTGTTTTTTAATTTCACTAACACAAAAAGCCCATGGGAATCTGGGTGAGGTCAAATGCAACTGCTTTCCTCACAGACACAGACTAATCGGAAAGGGTCTTCGTTTATACTTAAGCTTCCCTTTCTTGCCAGGAATAATTTACCCAACGGAAGAAGGGGCTGTCTCAAAAAAAGCCACAGACGCTGAGAGTGTGAGATTACTTGCTCCAAATAATCCCTGATATGGTTCAATAGGATTCTGGTGTAGAGTCGGCCCTGGTTATGGCTCTTGGCTGAGCCACTGTCTTGGACGTGTCGCTTCAGATGAGTCATTTAACCTTTACTCATTTGTGGAATGGAGTTGATAGATGAAAGCGCATTGAAGACTTCGGGATTATGGCAAAGAGTTGGTGGAAAATGATAAAGTACCTTGTTTCCTCCGTGCCATCCGGTAGACTACAAATCCCAGCGACCTGACAGGACAGACCAGCAATGCCTCTGTGCTTTCCCGAGGCTCTGCCTTTTGACTGGAGTCAAAGGCCGTTCTCTGGCTGGTGGTTTCCAATGGCTGATCTTGAAGTTCCCTTTCCGCCTGGGAACCCAGGGCCACACCAGGTAAAGAGAAAACCGTCCCGTGGGGTCAATGCCGACTCCGGGGTGCAGAAGAGAATTGCCCCGTCTGCTTCCCAAGGGGGACATCTTTCCTGAAGGTGCTCTGGTGGCGCCGCGGTGAAAGTGTGCGGTACTCCAAAGACAGTTGGCGAGGAGAGCCATGGCACAGCACACCCTACGAGCATTGCTGGCGTGAGGTTCCAGGGCAGCATTGATCCCAGGACAGAGTGCAGAAAGGAAGAGGAATGGCAGCAGGACAGACAGAGAGGAAGAGGGGGCCGTGGTGGTGCCTTCAGGGAATTGCAATAACAAAGAGGAGACAGACATTCATGAATTGTCTCGTTCAAAACGGGTGCTCTGCTGTGAAAACATACATACACACACACATATACATAGATCCTACATATATAGTTGGGGAAAAGATCACCCATTTGAGGGGGGAGGGGAGAATCTGGCTATCTACGGACTTGGAAACCCTGTGAGTGGCTGTCAGAGCAATTCGACAGCCGTGGCCCTGGGTTTGAGAGTCCTCATGACACTGACTGCTGCCACCACTTTCTTTGGCTTGACTCTCTTGACCTTTCTGTTGGTTGTCAAAGCACTTACGCTCTGTGCCCAACAGGATGCTGAGAGACTCAGCAGGGAAAATTCGGTCCACTCTAGGTCCATTGTGGAGTCCCTTGTAGACGCCCAACACTCAGCCACTACCATGTACCTGCTTTGCTCTTTGGAGTTTATAAATGCTCAGATTCCGATGATTTTTTTTTAAACATAAGAAAGGCACTCGTTAGTCCCACCCAAAATCAGTAAGGCAGCCCCTCCTCTGAAATGACGCCTGGAGTGACTCGTGTCGTGTGGACTCGGCTTAGATCCTCTGTCACTGTAACCAGGGGCACCTTGCGGGGTGCCAGGATCCCAGTGCTCTGATGCTGTGACTCTGATGAGTCAGAACTGGCTCCCTGGTAGGGAGGTGGTGCTTTTCGTTTTGCGTTTGGGGTTTCGATGCTCACCAGAAGGTTGGACGCTCAAGTCCGCACACACAGCAGAAAGGGCAGAAGCACTCCTTCTGAAGGAGTCGGCAACCTGGAGAGGAGGGTGCCGCTCTGATGCCCAGGATGATGAGGAGCCCAGGGTCCTCCTGTAGAGTGCTTCGCAAGGCACAGAGGAGAGGCCCTTGGCTCACCAGGGAGCTCCAAGAAGGGTTTGCTAGGAAAGAAGACGCCTCGATGGAATCAGAGGATACCTAAGCTAGGAAAAGGTGGGGAAGAGAGGAAGCATGTGCTAGATATAAACAAAGCAAAGGCCCAGAGCCCTCCTCACCCCCCGCCCCCCACCGCAGTTTCCTGGCCCAATACAGGGTTCGGGAGTTATTGCGGCTAGCTGTCCTGGGTGACCCCTTTGTGCAGAGGAAATGCTCTCCGGGGCTTTCCAGACTGTGACGTGTTGGACCGTGATGGCCAGGTTTGTCTTTCAAGGTCCACCAACCTTTCTGCCAAGAGTCCGGTGCTTAACGATCGGGTCCCACTAGGGCCTTGGTACAGCCCTCAATAGAAAGGCAGCCGAGTGGGGTGGGGGTGGGGTGAGGGAGCAGAGGAAGGGACTAGGGCTTCATGCTCAAACTGCAGCTCCTCAGTGAGGTTCTTTTTTTTGTTGTTTGTTTTTGGGGCAGCACTGCTCTCCGGTGGTGCGAGTAGGAGGCCCAGCCCCACTGCTGGAATGGAACCTCCGTCCCAGTGGGCCTCAGTCCCGCGCACAACCACTACACCACCGGGGCTCAGCCCCTCAGTGAGGTTCTTGATGAATAACTCCTGCACAAAAGGAATGGGCTCAGGCTGCACTCTGGGCCTTAGAATGTCCCAGAATCAAACCCAGAACTTGCGGACCTTTGAAATTTAGTGAACGACATTTACATTGCCAGCTCAAGTGCAATCCCACCTCCCAGGACCTCTTCCTGCCCGGCTGGAGCGCTTCCCAAGGTTTCTCACGCCCGCTGCACCCACTCGGGAAGGCTTCCGTGGAATGTAACCTTCTTTTGCCCAATTTGACATTTTCTCCTATTCTTGAAGCATTGTCTCTGCTCGGCCAGAAGTGCCCTCTTTCTTTCAGTGACGCAAAGCAGCCATTACTGCTCTTTCAATTAGCACCAGTAACCCTGTGACTTGCCTTTCCTGAAGACTAGACCTCTGCTCTTACTGTCCTGGCTAATTCAGCGATGGGGCAGGCTGCTTCTGCAACTTTATCCCACAAATGAAGAGCCATGGGGCAGAGTGTTTACTGTACAAATGGGCACCCCCGTTTTGGAGTCTGAGCTGAAACCGAGCCCCACGGGCACCATCCCATTATTCCCCATTCCAGTTGCCCCCAAGTCTTTCCTAGAGACTGCTTCCTCGGAAATTTGCCTCTGCCTCCGCCTCGGGAGGAAGAGCTTCATCACTGAGAATGCTCCCTTTCGCTGGTCTCAGGCCGCCTCTGTTTTACGTAGGAAATGTTTCAGGGGAGGAAATCGGCTGACGAAAGGAATAAACACCTCCAGAAAGTGAGTTTTTCCCAGGCTTGATGCACAGCACGTTGCCATCTCAGCTACAGATGTGTACATTGAGGGGTCTGTTGTGAATCCCTCCGGGGGGTAGGGGGTGGGGTGGAAAATATCTGCTCTGGAGGCCGCAGAAAAGTTCTTCCCGATTCCTTAGGCGCATTTTCAGTGCGGCAGAGCTCTCCTTGCTGACCTCTCCACAAAGAGTGAGAAAATGAGAACCCAAACTCCAAGACTTACATGGAAAGCCACTGCGGTTTATGCGCATTTGAGGCTGTTCCAAGTCAATTTATTTATAGAGCATTTGTCTTCTACAACATGACATGCTGTGCAGCCTGACTTTGGCTACTGGCAGCTGAGAGCACAAGTGGATGACAACCACACAGCCTAAGAGGCGTTGTCTGGTTTTCCCTTCTGACCAGGGAGGGGATCTCACTGACAGCCCCCTGCCTTTGCTTATCTTGAGAATTTGAGAGCCCGCTTCCCCTCTGGACCTTGGTTCCCCAATTGCAGAACAGAGACAACACAAGTTCCACTTGGACGTGTGCCTCCCAGAGCTTCCGTCCTCCAGCCCAAGCCTCCATGCCAGCAGGGGTCCTGATGACAGAGTGGACACCTTACTCCACTGGTGAAGAACGGCACCTTCAATGCCTTAGGGGAGCCTTCGCATGTAACCAGCTTCTCTCCCGTGCAGCTAGATCTGTCCTCTGTCCAATCACTGTGTTGGCCTGTGGGGCAGAAAGGAACACTGGGTGAGCAAGGGAAGCTTCACTTTCTCCAAGGTGAAGGGGCAACAGAGAGCTCACGGAGGAATAATCCAGCCAGGCCACGTGCTGGTCCCAGCATCCTCGTGTGATGAAGCGGGACGAGTGTAGGGAAAGAAATGAACCCTCTGTGTTAGTCTGGGTAGACTAGAGAAACAAATCAACAGAAACTCGTATGTGCGTAAGAGTTTTATACACAGGGTAGTTGTACATTAAGAAAACATTCCAGCCCAATCCAATGCAGGCTTCTAAGTCCGATATTAGCCCATATGTCCGATACCAGTCTATAAAGTCTTCTTCAGACTCACGAAGCACATGCTAGGATGCTGAATGCAAGATGATCACAAGTCAGATGGGTAGAATGCCTTTGGATCCAGTGAGGTTGTGAACACCTCCGTGCTGGCAGCAGTCTCCAGGTGCTTCCTCCGGCTTCAGAGGTCTGGTTTCATCAGGGAGGTCCATGTGGCTTCCCTGATGTCTCACAGGGAGTCAGCCTTATGTCTTGTCAATAGAGCATCTCCAAGAGAGTGTTGTCAAGGAAGTAAACCGAGAGAGTGTCTCTGCCTCCAAGAAGGAATTGCTACATTTCCCAGAATTCTCAGGGGAAGGCCATGCCCATACAGAGGTCTCATTGGCTGTCTCCAGATTGACAGGCCAGACTCCAACCCTCCACCCCTAATCTTCAAAATGACACGAGATTGGGTGACTGCCACACCCTCCAAGTGTACAAAGTGGTCTGAGGCTCACACACACAGTCCAGCTAGCAGAGCATCATCACTGATCTTAACATGCTGCCATTCATTCATGTGCACACTCAAAAGAAATGGGCTGTTGCGTGCTCGTTGATGAATGAATGGATAAGCACATTGTCGTAAGATTTCATGGTTTTTTATTTCCATTTTTCCGTGAACTTTTCAGTGCCTCCCTCCCCACACCCCGACATACAATGGAATGCTATGCAGCCATAAAGACTGAGTTCGTGAAACATACCACAGATGAATGTGGAGGACATGATACTGAGTGAAATAAGTCGATCATAAAAGGGGAGCTATTTCTGACCACATTCTAATAAATAGTCAAGGGTGGGGATACCGACAGAGAAGGCATGATGGTATGCTGTAGTGGCTACCAGGAATGGGCAGTGGAGTTGCTTTTTAGATAGTAGGTATCTGTTCTTTTTGATGGAGACAAGGCAGCTTTGCATGCAGGGGATATCTGCACAAACTGACCGAGGGAAAGGGGGACACTAAGAAGAAGTATACAAGATTAAGGAACACGAGTAGCTATATTTATTAGACATAAGCACTCCACAAATTGTTTTTCTGCGTTTGAACCATAGTCTTATAGGACTCTCAGAAATATGACATAGTTCATAAAATTGGTGTTCCATGTCTTGGTCGGTGAATAGTGTGGAGGAGCTTAAGAGTTTGCCATTCTTGGCCTTTATCACTCTTGCCCTCTATTCTTCTGGAGTCAAAGAGAAAGAAAGACACAGAAGAGTCCAAGAAGAAATTGGACTCATACATAGTCCATGTGACCCACCTCCCCATCACCCCTGAGACCAGAAAAATTAGATGGGGTCAGTCACCTCTCTGGACCATTCTGACTAAGGACACAATAGACTCTATTGTGTTGAATAGAGGAGTCCTTGTTAGAACAGGAGAGAAATGTAGAATGAAACTCAAATTCTTAAAAAAGACCACACTCCCAGGACCGTTGAGAAGCTAGAGGAACTTCTAGACCATCTCTCTGAGATAGCCTTAACCTCGGAGCAGACATCCCCCTCCAAGGTCACCTTTCAGATAAGTAACATATGGGCTCATAAAACAATATCACCGGGAGTGCTGAGCTCTTTTTAAAATATCATCTACATGCTCTCAAGCGGTCAACATTTACCCCAGAAAAAGAAGAAGTGTGGGGTAGGGGGGTGGGGCTTGATAAAGGGCAACAAAACAACCAAACTGGAACTGAGCCGGTTGTGAACCATGTGAAATTGTTAAGGAGACGCCTGAATTGCTCTGTAAACTTTCACCAAAAATAATATTTTGGCTTTCCTAAGAATCAGAAGGGAGCTCTGTTTACACCTTGGGCTGCTAACTACAAGGTCAGCCGTTTGAAACCACCAGTCAGTGTGAGGGTGAAGAATGGGCCTTTTTATGTTTGTAAAATGTTACGTTCGCTGAGCCCTGGTGGTGCAGTGGTTGGGGGAGGGGGGTTGCAGCCCACAGGGTTGACGGTTCAAATCCAGCAGCAGCTCTCCAGGAACAAGGCTGGGCCTCCTACTCCCACCAGGGCAGTGATGTGGGAAGAAAGGAAAGAAATTAAAATTTTCCATTCTGGGCAATGCACAAGAACATTTCCACTCTGCCTCATGCGGTTGCTCAGACTCAGCATTGAGGAAGAAGCCAGAGGCGCCCTGGGAAGCAGAACTTGAGGACTAAAGCAGAACAGGCAGACTCGGGCAGACATGGCGGTTGGTCCCACTGCAAGAGCACTCATTCCACATGGAGAGTCAATTAGGTTCTATATGTGCCCTATGGCAACATGAAGACGGCACACTAATGCGCTACCTCGAAGTGTCAGAAGAGGGAGAGGCGTCATCATCAGCTCTGTCAACATCTGCATCACCACATGTGCAGCCACAAGTGAGCGGGCACTTCCCATTGGCCAGGTAACGCAATAAGTACATGCATCGTCCATCACTGGCTTTCCATTCTTATCGAAGGACCGCTCAGCTGGCATCTGAAGGCCCCTCTGCCCATGCTTCTCGTATCCCTGCTCACTGGCTGACTCTTTCTCATGCTGCTTACACTACAGAGGGCCTCTCTAGAGTTAGACCCTGGCTCGTTTGAGACCTTCGGCATCTACCCTGGGCAGGCTCTCCACCTCTGGGAAAAGGGCCAGTGGTCTCACCTGCTCGGGCCCACCTTCACATTTGCAAGCTGGACTGAGAGCACAGAGGGAAGCCCAGACATCCTGTGCTCACTGTGTTGAAGTCACAAGTCAAACTAGCAAACTGTATCTTACCCTCCTGGCTTAAGAAATAAGCTTTCAGCACAATCTGGAAGACCGTGTCAATTTTGGAATCTCCTAGTGCCACACTGCATTCTGGAAGCATGAGGAACGCCACCCCCTAATGCACATCCTCACCCCTTCTGGCCTCGCTGCGAAGGAAGGACCTCACAGATATTCTCATCTCAGTAATGAAGGAAGAACCTGCATAGACTCTTGAGGGAAGTATATGTTGGGTGTTTGAGAACAAAAGACCCGTCTAGGATCCTAGGGTACAAACTTGCTAGAAGGCATCAGGAGAGCACGGGTTCTTATTGAAGTAGTCAAGATCCTTGGTCCTGGCTGAAGGACTGCTTGTGAAGGAAAATCAGAACCAAGCCCCCTATTTGGAGGTTCAAAGCAGAGCCTTCTCCTGCCCATATCAGTGCATCATTCTGTAAACTTCTTGTTATCTCCTCCTGAAAACTATAAAACCTCTCACCTCAAGCCCAACACATCCTTTTCTCACACAGACCTGCTCACCTCGATTTCTCTCTTATTAAAGCATACCTTCCTCTATCCTGTCACCACGCCACCCTGTACCACTTGCAGTATCTAGAGGCACTGTGCTTTGTTCCAGCTCCAGCCCTTTGCTCATGCTGATCCCTCTGCCTGCGATGTTCCTCCTGCCTTCCTCACTGCCAGTTAAACATCCACCACCCCTGGCCTGTGCATCACAGGCTCTAAGATGTCTTTCTCACCTCACCAGCCTCTTACCCTTGGACTCAGGGAGAAAGAAGGGCCATGTCTCCAAAAGTCCTTAGAACAAGCACCTTAGTGACCTTAAAACAAGCACCTAGGGACCAGCAGGATGGCTGCCCCCAGGCATATGGAGTTCCCCAAGGAGTCTGTACGATGTCTGTGTCTTCATCACCTTACAAGGTGCTGGCCATAGTGAATGTACAATATGCTTCATTGAATGGATAGGTAGGTGAAGGAGATGATCATTGTAAAAAGAAATCCCTTTCTCATAAATATTCAGAGGGTTTTTACCAAGTATGTGTTGTCTTATAAATAATGGAAATGTTTTTGATCGGAGAGAATACCCAGCAGGATAATTCTGACTTCTTATGTAAGTTATTATTGAAGTCATTTGAAAATGCTAAATATGTACTTAATCAAGTGACATTTTTATCATTGTCATTTTTATATCACTGTACAATAATTGTTTATTTAATTTTTAATTGTTCACCCCCATCTTACTTAGAGAATTTATAGATCAGACTACATTAACTTCATAAAATTAAGAACTAAAGCAATTTGCCATCAGATGATTTAACTTAAAAAACAAAGAGAGAGAGAGAGAGAGAGAGAGAGAGAGAGAGAACTTTCAACACTCTGAATGGTTTCATAGGAAGAGGTGATGGATGGTGGGACTTTGTTGGCAGCATGGGGGCGGGGGCGGGGGCTCCACAGAAGTGCGAATTCTCTGGAGAGGGGGCTCAAATTCTTATTTCTTTTTTTTTTCCCCTCATAATGGCTGGAATTTGGGGGCTGGTTTGACAGGTGAGAAATCAGGATCTACATGCTCCAGGCTGTGAGTTAACACGGGTGCCCTCATTTCTTCTCCCATTTTCATCCCCCAGGATCCAGGCATACTCCTGCGCTCTGCTCATGGCCCATGGAGCCCTGGTGGCACGGCCGGTGGCACTGGGCCTCGGAATGAAACAAAAGGTGGGCAGTGCATGGCAGGGAAACGAGGCTGGTCGCTCTGCCAACGATTGGCTCGTCTTGAAAATCTCACATCGGGTGAGGCTGACTTGGAATCCACTGGATGACGGTGGGTTTGGTTTAGATTTTGCGGTCTCCTTTGATAGATCAAAAAGTGATCAACCTTGGTGGCGGTAAGGGGTCCTTTCCTGGACTGCTAAAGACAACGTGAGTAGTTCAAACCCATGAGTTGCCCCACAGGAGACAACGAGGAGGCTTTCTACTCCGGTAAAGGTTTACAGCATTGGCACCTGGTGGCGCGACAGGTGAACTGGAGTCCACTCTGCGACAGTGCGTTTATCTCACGTGTCAAAGCAGACAGGCCATCCGCGCCCTTCTTCGTTTTCTGTGTTCTGGTCGCCTTTGCTCTCTGAACAGAGCCATGTGGTTTAGTCTATCTTGCATGGAACTCTTGGCACCCTTATCAACCTGGAAGGTCATCTGCCACGGGGCTCTCTGTTTGGGATGCCCCGCCCTCTCTTCTGTGGGGAAAACCAGCGGTCAGGGGCCCGAGGGTCCAAGCAGAAGGCGCACAGCAGTGGGCTCCGCTGGAACGCGGATGGAATGGACGAGGATCAAGATCTGAACTTGTTAAGCCCCCTCCTGTCGTGTGCTTTTATTTTTGATGCTCTGGAATCATGCCAGGAAAAGAATGTTTATCTGCTGGGGATTCGTCACCTCCTGAGGCTTCAGAGGGTCTTTCCTGAGAATGTCCCCCTGTGGGAGAAAAAGAGGGTCACTAGAGAAACATTCTTCATCCTTCTGGCTGGTTCTCATACTCACTTGCCCCTGGGGAAGTCATAATCCCTGCCTTTCACAGGGACAGACACATGGACGAGCCCCACGTTGACCAGAGATGAAAGAACTCCAAGGTGTTTTATGTTTGCTTGTTTGCTTCCCCTAGCTGAAAGCTTTCCTTTCTTTCTTTCTTTCTTTTTTTGCTGAAAGCTTTTTAAAAAACCGTCAAATATTTTCTCAGAAACTTATATTTAAAATTTTCAAATGCACATTTAACCATTTGAATGCTGTCCACTTGGATTCAACATGGACTTTTTCTTTAGCTTTGTTTTTTTCTCTCTGCCTGTCTGTACACACACACACACACACACACACACACACACACACACACTGAATCACTTGAAAATTGCTGACTTTATATGAGGGAGCTTCCGAAAGTCTGGGGGTAGGGTTGGGGAGGAATGCCTTATCTTTTCATTCTAATTCTCCTTGTACTTTTTAAAACCGCCTCATACTTCGCCCCTTAAATGATATCTCTCTCACATGAGATAAGAATATGCTATGCAACCACAATGCTATTATCTTACTTCTAAAAGCAAACAACAAATACCTCAGTCTATATTAAATCTCCTCCAACTGCTCCCCAAATGCCTCCACTTCCTCCTACGGCAGATCCAACAAGGGCAGTGCATGGCAAGCGTGTGCCTCTCTCAGCTCTTCGCCCCCTTGCCATCTTGTTCAGCTCTCTCCACCTTGGTTGGGTCACAGCACTGACTTTTGGAAGAATCCAGGGCTATTTGCTCTTACAACAGCCATATTCCAGTCTGATTTTTCTTTGTGATGTCACTTATTCTGTTCCTCTATCCCGCGTACTGCACATAGACTAGAATTTAGGTTTGGCAAGATTCAGACCGAGGATTTTTAGCAAGAACGCTTCACAGGTTGTAGTATGTATTTCACAATACGTTATTCCAAGGATCTCAATTGCTCCACGATTGAAATCCCAAACAAAACCCTCTGCCGTTTAGCCAATTCCAGCTCATGGAAACACTGCAGGGCAAGTAAAATGACCTAGGGTTTCTGAGACTGGAACTCTTGATGGCAGTAGGACGTCTCCGCTTGCTCCCACAGAGGGGGCTGGTGGGCTTGAGTCATCAGCCTTGTGGTTGGCAGCTTAACCTGCTGTGTCCACAATGTTCCTTGCTCCACCATGAGCCCCAAACCAAGCCCTCGACAATCCAAAGGAGTAAAACTCATAACAGCACTATGTCGGGTTTCCCAGAACTGTCCGTCTTTATGGGAGAAGACACCCTCGTCTTTCTCCTACAGAGGGGTTGGTGAGTTTGAACTGTTGCTCTTGCGACTAACAGTCCAAGGCTCACCCCGCAGGGCTACGGTGGCCCTGACTCATAACAGTCCACCCCCACGGAGTTGATCCTGTCTCCTGGGGACCCTATTGAACAGAGCAGGCTTGTCCCTGTGGGTTTTCAAGACAGTAAGTCCTGATGGCAGTGGGAAGCCTCAGCTCTCTCCTTCCGGGTGGTTGGTGGTTTTGAAAAGGTGACTTTTCGGGTTGCAGCCCAAGACGCAACCACTAGACTTCTTAGTAGGGATGATCTATTTCATCCCTTAGCGGCATCTACCAGCCAGACCTCCCCTTTGCAAAGGTAATTAATAAATTACCCAGGGCAAATTACTCTCTGGCCACCTAAGTATCCTGTTTCCCAGCAATGAGGGCTTTTTGCATTCATTGATGACTCTCGCCTAATCAATAATTAAATTAGGAGTGGCAAGGAGGTCATTGCCCTAATCCTCTAATCCTTCTCCATGGATTAACTGACATTCTTTTGTCAAGAACATTCTTTCCTTCCTCTTCTTTTGTATTCCCATTGACTGGTGGACCTGGGTGGGTGGAAGGGGTTGTTTGTTTCTCTTTGCTTTAATTCAGTATATTATAATCTACTACAATCATGTTTTGCTCTTTGGTGTTCAAGTTGGCCTACCCGTTAGCCAGTTTGAGCTGTGCAGCCACCGCCTAGGACTTTCTGACCCCTCTCCATCAGTCTTGGAATGTGTCCTTGCTTTCTGGCACAAAATGTTTCAGAGCCACCTTGTACTTTTTCTTCCTTGGCCTGAAGTCGGCCATTTTATTCAAGGATCTTCAGAGATTTGAAATGTAATTCCTTGTCCATCTCCCCTCCTTTTATTATTATTATTATTATTATTTCTATTACTATTATTATTATTTTGGTTTAATTTCAAACTTCTAAAAAAAAAATCACTGCTCTGTATTTGTTGTATTCAGTCTGTCCAAAAACATGTCAATGGCTTTTCCTGAATTCTCAGACATTTTTTTTAACTGCCCCCTTTATCCTGGGCTCTTGTTCTGGGTACGCAATTTCCTGTGCTGTCTCTGTGCAGCTCTGAGCCTCCCCCACCCCTATCCTTCCCCCAAATGCCCTATTTGGGAGTCTAAAAAGTGAGCTCTGGGTCAAACTGGGAAATGGGTAGTATACCACAAGGTTCATGGGGCCCAGGTGGACAGTGTCTGGATGAGTCAAGAGCACAGACCCTCAACCGGCAGGACAGAGTCATAACTGCCCCTACTAGACAGACCACCTCTTCCAGCCGCCCCTGGTTTCACCTTCCCACTGGTTGATTCTGCTTGGTGCTCTCTTTCTGGAAGACAGAAAGACTCAGGGAGAGCAGGCGCTTCTCTTTAATCTTAGAGTTCAATGTTTGGGTTAGGGACACCCTGAAATCAGGCAAGATAGCTCCTGCCCTGAGCGGCTGAAAACCATTCCAGTATCCACCCCAACCCATACCCACTGCTCTCATGTGAGTCCATTCTGACTCAGAGTGACCGTGGAGGAGAGCGTATAAATTGGCAGGAGCAGGCAGCCTCATGTTCCTGAGGTGTTCCTGGTGGGCTTAAAAGACAACCTGGTGGTTTAGTCCTCCAATGCTTATCTGATACTGCCACCGGGGCTCCTTGATTATAATAGTAGTCGCTCGTGTTCTCAAACTCTGCTTCCTGTCCTGAGCATTTTGCATATAGTACTTCATTTAATCTGAAAAGGAACCTTATAGCAGAGGTCCTCAAACTATGGCCCGTGGGCCACATGCAGCCCACTGAGGACATTTATGCGGCCCGCCCAGTGTTTTTGCCGTGGCTGCTATCCTACTTAGCAGACGACTTACCCCGCAGTGAATTTGTTCATAGTTTGTTTGTTTTTTAACTTTAGTTCAGCCCTCCAACAGTCTGAGGGACAGTGAATTGGCCTCCTGTTAAAAAGTTTGAAGACCGGCCGAGCCCCGGTGGCGTAAGTGGTTGAGTGCGGGACTGCGGCCCACGGGCTTGGCAGTTCAAATCCAGCAGCGGCTCTCAGGAGCAGCACTGGGTAGCTCCCACAACCACCAGAGGGCAGTGATGCCCCCCCCCAAAAAAATTTGAGGACCCTTGACTCATAGGATCGATTCGACAACCATCCAGATTTATAGGTGAAATATCTGAGGCTTGAGGGATTTACATAATCTGGAAAAATCACATAGCCGGCAAGTCTCAGCATTCGATTTCTAGCGCTCTTCTGTCGGAGTTCCAAACCTGACTATTGTGCTTTTCTGCCTGTAAGTATTCAGATCCCCTCACTCCCTCGTCCATGTACAACTTCCTCATTACTGGTGCCCATGCCTGAGGGAGCCTTGGTGGTGCGGCAGTTTATGAATTGGGTTTCTATCCGCAAGGTCAGCGGAACCAAACCACCAACCTCTCCAAGGAGGAAGATGAGACAAAGATGCCTGCAAAGAGGTTGGCTCAGAGACCCACAGGGGCCGTTCTCCTCTGCCCTAAAGGGTCGCTATGCATTGAAATCAACTTGACCGCAGTGCGTGGGTGCCCGGCACTAGTCTAAGCACTAGCGTAAACGTTTAAAAATGAAAGCCCTTGTTTGACCCACTGAGATAAAATCTGGGCACAGGAAATAACCGCTTCGCAACCCAAGGCAGCATGCAGGATATTGGAATGCCAAGTAGAGCTTTTCTAGGTAAACAGACAGAAAGCTGAGTGAAGGCAGGATCTACACCCGCAGTTTCTAGGGTACCGTGGCTTTGACATAAACACTCGCCTGAAATAATCTCTTATCTGACAGGAAATAGCAGTTGGAATTGAGCAAGCAGACACACTGCTGCCAGGCTCCCGTCATAAACTCGTATAGGATTTACAGAGCCCACAAAGACCCTGTCCATAAGCCATCAACAAGGACAGTTGAGTACCTACAACAGACTGTCTGCAGTCATGGGTATCTGGAGGTTCCAGTACAAGGAAGGCCACTAGCATGTTCAGAGCAGCTAGAGGGGACGCCAGACAGGGAGGCTTAAGCGCCGTGCTGCCGATGAGACCAGACGCAGCTAGCCTTTGCCATCATCTGAAGCATGTGGGGCAATGGAAAGTTAGAAAATGACAGATGTGCACATTCTGCGAGCTGGAGGGGAGGAGAGGAAGTCTGGAGTTTGATGTGTGAGGCAGGCATGAGAAAGCAGGCAAGGCTGTCGTCCAGCTTCCCCCTGCCACCCTTGCCATCCGGGGCAGGTGCACTCCGGCACTGTGACTTGCTGTCACGGTCCTGGTCTAAACAGACTCACTCCGGTTATTTTATATATATAACAGTTTGATTGGCACTTCATCCACGTGCCACACAATTCAATAATCAATCAATCACACCAAGAAGAGTTGGACGATCATCCCCACAATTCTAGACCATTTTCTTCTTCCTTGTGCTCATCGTCACGCATATCATTTCCCCCCTAATTGAGACACAAATACACACAGCACAACAGTCTCCTGTTCAACAGCTGCTACATGCATCGCTCAGGGCCACTGACTAGACTCTTGGTGTTGTCCAGCCATGATGGAGATCCCTCTACACATTATCCCACCCCATTGACATAAACTCAGTACCCTGAGCAACTCCTCCTCCTCCTCCACCTCCTCCCAGGGTAACCGCTGGCCACGTTTGGCTTCTTTTTTTCCTTTTTGGTTCATTGGTTTCTCGATCTAAGAGTCACACAGCACACACATCCATAGTTAAATCGCTTTTTAAAAAGAGTTGTACATAAATCATCACAATGGATTCTGACGCTCCCTCATCCCTAGAAGGACTTACACTTGACGTTGCTAGACGTTTTTTGAGGATACAGGCGAACTCTTGGTCTTTCTATGCTCGAATTCTTAGAATGATTGACTCCATTTGAAACCCTAAGGGTGCTACGTTGAATGCCAGTTTGATCTGTGGCCCAGATTTCGTTTGCTCTGAGATAATCACGTTTCTTCACAGGATTGGACACCTCTTTAAATATGCCTGCTCGTGGCATAAACCTCTGTCTTGAACAGCGTGAGATCATTTCTTCCCAAGCTGACATCAGGCAATGACTTTCTCTCCAGTAGATGCGGGAATCCTTCAACCCGGACGGGAGGGGCCCGATGATGCAATGAAGTGGCCACAGGAACCAGGGTTGAATCTTCTCTCCTCGGACAATTATCTTTTTAACAGTGCAAGGAAAACCAATGGATGGAGGTAATGGGAAGAAATGGCCGCAGGCTTCCGAAAGGCTTCCCAGGGACACGAATGCCCTTGCCAGTGTTCGCCTCTGCGCCGAGCATTGCCCGACTGCCCGGCTGTGGTCAGCACTGGAAAGTCACCACTCTCTGTGAAAGGCTGAAAACAAAACAGAGTCCCCAGCAGGGCAGGCTTCGGGAGATCTCCTTCCTGGGGGTGCCAGCTCTCCGAACAGAAGATTTATGGCGAGAAAGGATCTGCTACATGCTGGGCTAGATGCTGGGTGGTTGGTGGTGGTTTTCTAAATTGGGAATGCAAGTTTTCCTTGGAACTTGGAGGGCAATGGAGGGTGGTTCTGTGGTGGCCCATGGTCTCCGGCCTTGAGAGTCCGTGACCGTGCGACACAAGCTAAGGTCAACCGTGAGTCCCCACCAGTGACCCGCTGCCTCTCCACCTGCCTCTGGCGGCAGTCTGTTTTGAGGAGCAGACGCTTTAGCATTTTCAAAGGGAAACAAAAATGAGCATTTCAGTGATAAGCTGCCACAGAGACAGACAGCCTCTTGCGATCCCTTGACGTGCAGGTCTGGAGAGGTTATGCGTTTGGCCTCTGTGTTTATTAAAGAGAAGGAAGACAAACAGATCAGAGCACAAATCAGATGCTGCACATCAGAGATGCCAAGCCTAACAGAATAATCTTCCAAAATGAGCGTGTGGGCTGTGCAGCCCCACCGGGCAAAAGCCATGTTTTATTCAGGAAAACAGCAAATCAAGTCATCTCTCCATAGAATGCCGCTTACAGCTCATTTGGAAACTGAATTGATAATCTCTCATAAAGCTTGTTTATAC
>PVJH01011768.1:0-67258 GCA_004026705.1 Nesogale talazaci | reverse complement strand
GGCCACAGTAACGGAGACCTGAGCAACTATAGTCTAAATAGGAGGGAATGCTTCTTTGTCTCAGATGCCAGAAGTCTAGAGTGGTCAGTTTGGGACAATTTGGACGTGCCATGCTGCTGAGATGAAGACGTAGGCTCCTGCCATCTTGTTCCTTCCCTGTCTGTGGCTTCCAGTTTCAAGAATGCCTGTGGATTCTGGGCCCCAGAGGATTCTCGAAACTTCTGCCAGGACATCTGAATTTCCACCAACAGAAAGGGAGGCGAGAGTAAGGAGGAGCATGCGCCTTCTCTGTTAGGATATGCTCGGGAGTAGTAAACACCACTTATTCTTTGCATGAGCTGGCAGTATTCACATGACCACCACTAGCTGCAAGAGACAGTGGAAGTTGTCTTTACTCCTAGAAGGTATGGGTTCAGTTTGTTAAAAACCATGTACTGATGCCAAGGGCTTAAGTGGAAAGCAAATGTTTTGAGAATGATGAGACCAGTGGATGTACAAGTGTGCTTGACACACAATGGACTTATGTATGGATAAGATCATAAGGGTTGTGTACCTTATGATAAGAGTGGTATGAGCCCCCAATAAAATGATTTTTAAAAGAAATTTTAAAACAAACAGACAAAAAAAACCCAACCATGTATTTTATTATTAGAGAATGAAAATCCAGTGAATATTAGGTGACAGTTAATATTATCAGCCCCAAATGAATATAATAGCAAATAAGAGATGATAAGATATTTATTCTCTGCCCTCCCCTGCCAAATTAAAAACCAGTGCCCTTAGATAATTTTTTCACAAACTTTAAATTATTAACAAATGTCAGATGGTGTTTTCTGAAATCACCTCAAACCCTTCTCCTCCTCTTAAAAAAAAGTCGGGGGGTGGGGTGCAGGAGGCAAACCACTGGAGCCTGATTGATATCATCTGAAAGTTGATAAAAACCAACTCCTGTGACCATGTGTCCCCATTTTTGGTGACCTTTTTTGTTTTTAAGAACTTCTAAAATAGTTTCATGTGTATTGCATTTATACAAGTTGGAGTCAGTGAATGCTCATTGAATCCATTTAGTATTTGGGTGTGTCTACCAGGGTTTTTGAATTGGTCATGTGGGAGAGGAATTCCTTGAAATCTTTTATTTATTTTCAGCCTTATATAAAGCACGCTATGTTCTCAGACTCAAGTGTTGTAAAAGAAACCCTTACTTCCAAAACAACATATTGTCCAAAGGGGTTGCCCTAACTTCTTCCTGCAGCGCATGGCGGCTGACTCATTCATTGTGTGCTGGCAAGTCTTCCACCTTCCACAAACCGTTTGAATGCTGGAGACAATCGGGAAGCTTCCTGTTTGGTCAGACAGTAGCTGAGATCCCCCTGGAGGCTGTGGTTCATGGCTCTGGACTTGGTATTCTCGGTGGACTCCCTGTGGCGGGACTTAAATGTGTCCCTAATGGGTGATGGAGAATGGTTTTGTCATCTCTCTTCTCACTCAAGGATGTTCTGCTTAGTCTTATCTTGGACCTCTCCCACAGCAGAGTTCTAAATCCGTCTATTTCCATTGGCAGCTTTCTCCTGACCAACTTTCTAATCCCCCTGATTGGTACCCTGACTCATCACAAGACGACTGTAGAAGTAAGTCCAGTGCAGGTCCCTAAGGTTTAATTGGTGACAACCACGTGACTCCCACATGTTCATTGAGCATGTCCTTCAGCACACCACATACCTGTCTTCTTTTTATTGTCACCATTGCTACATTTGATCCCCACCCACCTTCCTTTTTTCTGCTCCTGGTACTGTAAATAACGGCTCTTCTCCTGTTGTTGTTTTGCTCCAGACTGGCTCGGTTCTCTGATCTGCGGTTGCTCAATCCCTGGGCCACCTTTTGTTTTACTAGCTAATTGCAGTGAGTGTGAGAGGTGTCTCTGGCAGTCTGACATAAAAAGACTTTATTGTCTGCACAGATAAGGAGCAGCCCGGGATCTCTTCACCAAAATACTGAGGACTCCTTGATTTGGGGGCACCTGGATCTTTCATCTCATTAGATTGATGGGATTCTAATTTCTTCCTTTCCCTCTCTGACCGCTAACCCACCTCTGTCCGTAAAGTGAAGTCCTGAATAGTGTTTCCTTAGGTATTCTCTTAGACATACTACTTCTTATTTTAAAATGGGCCTGGGAAAGACGATGGGTCAATGTGTGCCTTTCCGGGGGTTCTTGGTTGTGGGGTTAGTTGGAGGACATGGACGATCCCTGGCCTAGTTCAAGCCTGAAGACATTTGGCATTATGCTTTGCAGACATGTCTTGAGATAGAGTCCTGAATACTTGGAGGATAGAGATGGAAGATTTAGATGATACAATGGTGGGTAACAGAGTAGCATGTCAAGCAGAGAGTCATAAAAAGGGAGATTGGCCTCGGGTTTTTATGTCTGCAATCTATTTCTCCTACTTTCTCAAATGGCTTTCCAAATTCTTGTCTCTTCTGAGATTTCAAATGAAGAGGAATCAAGTGATTATCATATTTTCCATAACCCTAGAGCATAGCCATTTTTTAAAGGATAGCATACATAAAACACAAATCTGTTTCAAAACACTTTAATTTGGGATGGACTCCCCACTCATTCTTTTCTCCCCTATAGTTAGGGAGGGAACCCTGGCAGTACAGTGGGTTACAAGTTAGGCTGCAAACCACAATGCCAGCAGTTTGAATCCACCCACCAGTCCTTGGGAGAAAGTTGAGGCTTTTGATTTCTATAAAGATTTAGTCTCACAAACCAGTTAGGGTACTTTCTACTCTGTTTTACAGCCTCATCATGAGTCAGAATCAACTCCATGGTAGTGTGCTCATGTGTGTGTATAGGAGTAAAGTAAAAATGTCAAGAAAGTGCCTAAATTTTTGTATATGTTCAACATGTTTTACAGCATAAACTTGTTTGTCTCTATTTAGATGTGATTTTACTTATTTGGTGAGCCCTAGTTATGTGTTGTGTTACTAACTACAAGGGAAGCAGTTTGAAACCACCAGCCTCTCTGTGAGAGAAAAATGAGGCTTTCAACTCCTGTAAAGGCTTATAATCTGGCGGTGCTGACCAACCCAGGGATAAGGGAATAACAAGTGATTCAAAATCAGTGACAAGGTGGATGTGAGAGGCCTGATAGGGATTTATCAAGAGTAATGTAACAGAGAGAAATTACTGAAACCCCAATGAAGGATTAGCATGATAATGGGACAAGAGGAAAGTAAAAGGAAGTAGAGGAAAGAACTGGGGGGTAAAGGGTATTTATAGAGGTCTAATACAGGCATGTACATAGGTAAATATATTTATATATGATGATGGGAATAGATCTACGTGCATAAACTTATTAGGTTAGTATTAAGACAGCAGATGGGCATTGGACCTTCACTCAAGTACTTCCTCAATACAAGAACACTTTGCTCTATTAAATTGGCATTTCATGATGTTCATCTTCACGCCACAATCACCAAAGACAAATGTGTGCATAAGCAAAAGTAGTGAAGAAAACTGATGGTACCCAGCTATCAAAAGATATAGCATCTGAGGTTTCAAAGGCTTGAAAGTAAATAAGTGGCCATCTAGCTGAGAAGCAACAAAGCCCACATGAAAGAAATACACCAGCCTGTGTGACCACAGGGTGTTGAAGGGATCAAGTATCAGGCATCAAAGAACTAAAAATTATATCATACTAAATGAGGGGGAGTACAGGTTGAGGACCCAAAGCCCATCTGTAGGAGAAGCTACCTCCCATTACAGAAGGGTCATGGGGAGGAGAGGAGCCAGTCAAGGTACAGAGTAGCAACAATGAAATATGCAACTTTCCTCTAGTTCTTAAATGCTTCCTCCCCCCACTGTCACGATCCCAATTGTACCTTAAAAATCCAGCTAGATCAGGGGATGTACAGGGGAATGGATAGGACCTGAAAACAACAGTAATTCAAGACAGATGAACTCTCAGGACCAGTGGTGAGAGTGACGATACTGGGAGGGTGGAGGGAAGGTGGAGTAGAAAAGGGGAACCAATTGTAGGGATCTACATATAACCTCCTCCTTGAGGTACAGACAATAGGGAAGTGAGTGAAGCGTCACATTGGACAGTGTACGATATGACAAAATAATGATAATTTGCAAATTATCAAGGGTTCATGAGGGAATGGGGAGTGGGCAGGGAGGGGAAATACGAGGAACTGATACCAAGGGCTTAAGTAGAAGGAGGATGTTTCGCAACTGATGATGGCAATGCATGTACAAATGTGGTTTGCATACAATAGATCAATGTATTGAGTGTGGTTAAAGTTGTATGAGCCCCCAATAAAATGATTTTTTTAAAAGATTTACAATCTTAGAAACCACAGGAGCAGTCTTACCCTGTGCTAGAAGATCACTATGAGTCAGAATTGAGCCAGAGGCAGGGATTTTGAGTTTATTTACTTTTAGACATTTTAATCCTTAATTTCACTCTGCCACGCTATCCTGGAAACTTTATTATCTCCCAGTGCTGGACTGGAGAAGCATTCTAACTCACTAGCTATTGCTCAAGACAGTTTCTTGAGCAAAATTGACCAATTCTTTATTCACTGTGGGGTAAGACTTAGTGATGAAGATGAAAATACAATGGAAAGCTCTCGGGACACATTAGTTGTTTCCCTCCAATCAAACTGATAGTGTAATGTTTGCACATTGGGTTGCCTTCCTCATGGTGAGCAGTTTGAAACCACCAGTGGCTCTGTGGGAGAAGGTCTGGACTTTCCACTCCCATAAACAGTTAACAGTTTCCAAAATCCACAGGAGGTCGTCTTTGAGTTAGCACCAACTTGATAGCAATGAGGTGTTTGTTTGTTTTTTTGTCTCTGTGGTAGTGAGATAATTTCATGTCAACTTGATAAATAGGTCTAGGGGTGGAGTCTAGCCTGTTGATCAGGTCACAGCCTTATGATCTTCCTCATGGGCGTGGCCTCCTCATGAGGATTCCGGGAACTCCCTTTCTTTCTCCCTGGAGGTAGGCCACACTCTTTCTCTGCTTCCCCTTCCTGTGGAGGAAGTCACTCAGAAAGCCAAAGGAGCCATGTGGAGACCCACACCAGCATTGAGATGATTTGAATGCCACTGCCTCCACAAGACTTTTCACCCACAGACCTTTGATTTTTCTGCATGTGCTGTGTGATTCTGAAGAGAAAGTTAGGGACTAGCATCTGGTAAATGGGCTAATATCGGGCTTAGAAACTTGATCCGGGCTGTGCTGGGATGTGGTAAGAGTTGTATGAGCCCCCAATAAAATGATAAAAAAAAAGATTTGCAATCTTAGAAACCTACAGGAGCGGTCCTACTCTGTGCTAGAAGATCACTATGAGTCAGAATTGAGCCAGAGGGATGCAACTGTTCTTTGTTACACATACACGAGTGTCGCGGGATTTGTTTCAGTAGTCAACCCAGACTCACACAGTCTTTGATCAAATATGATTTCTAGGTCCTAGGACAAAACCCAGGGGAAAATTTCCAAGGCAGGTACAGATGAGTTGCAAGATAACCTCCAAACTAGCTGCTTGACTTGAGCTCAGATGCTTTGAATTTATGCTATAATCTGTTAGGGAGCCATTTGCCTTGGATTTGGCAGATCCAAGGAAAACAGAGTCTAGATGTTAGCCATCTAATGGTTGGACAAACAATATCGCCACTCATTCTGATCAACCTAACAAAGCAAACGGAGAATAGAGCATATGGGAAAGTGATGGATGTTGGATGTGGATATAAGTACTCGCTCTAGGAACAGTGATGTGTATCATGCCCACCATTTCCCCCTGAGTTCAGGAGTCCCTCAGAAGGTTCCAGGTGTCTAGCCCCTTGCAGGGACTGGGGTGTTCTTCCAGAGAAATGCTTCCATTGAGTGAGATGGAGCGATTTTGGGGTTATTCATCCTGGTTCAGTATCTGGTGGATTTCATTGGCCTGAAATCCAGAGTGCTGCCCTGAGAAAAGTGGGCCGAGCTCTCCTTGAATTGAAAAATGAAAAGCAAAGGTCTGGAATATATTTGTGTGTCCCCCCGCCAGGCCATGGGCTGCCTGGGGGAGGGCGGGTGCATCAGCAGCACGGTGGGCTTTTCTTCCCACAGCCACTAGTGGGATTTTCTGCGAAACGAGAGAACATATTTGCCTTGACTTCAAGCTTGTCACGTTTCACAGGCTTCTAGGTTGGGTCTGAGGTTGCCTGTTTTCAGATTCTGGGCTTATTTTTTATTGACAAAATATAACTTCCAGCCTGAGAAGTTGGGAGTAGGGGTGGGAATGGATGTGCTTCCAGGGGCTTATGTTTAGTGGGGGAGAGGGGGGTAGAAATAAAAGCACATCAGGCTTCTTAGACATCAAATAACTCTTATAAAACTTCATTTTGATGAGTTAAGTGTAAATGATCCCAAAACATGTGGATTAAATTTTCCAAGAAACACATGGATTTACAATTCGGGGCAAGGGAGATGTTGGCAATGCTCATCTTGGGTTTTCCCAGACTTCACATGCTCTGCTGTCCTCAGTGCCTAGTGGGTTTTCATAATCAGACTTTTTAATTTAATTTCTTTTTTTTATGATTGTGACTCAGAAGACATTCAAACTCAAGAGCTGTGTGAGGAAAGTGACTTTGGCATTAGCCAAATCGGACAATTCAGAGGGCACATTGTGCTTCAGCTCTGCCTACCCAGGTGGTCTCTCCGTGTCACCAGTCACTCACGACTCAGGCGTTTGTATTCTTCCCATCACCTGGTACGTCCACAGAATGACACCAAGCATGTTGTCAAACTCACCACCTCCCCGCTCATAAGACAGTACCTGGGGGGTGAAGGGCCTCATGGAACAGAAAAGGAATGTAGGCATCATCGGTATCAGACATGGGCTCAAATTTGTTACCACCTTTTGTCCTCATGATATGATGATAAAAATGACACCACGGAATTTAAGGAAGAAGATCTAGTCAGTGGTAGCTCTGAGAATTGAAATAATCTTCCAAAGCATCACTTTTCAAAGTTTGGTCCCTGAAACAGGAAGAACAGTATCACCAGAGAATCTTTGTAACTTGCAGAGTCTTAGGCTGAGATCTATTGGATCAGGCACTCTGGGATATATGGCCCAGTAATCTGTGTCTCAATGGACGTTGTAGGTGGTTCAGATGCATGTTCAAGATGGATAATTACTACTTTAGAAAAATACATATTATTACAAGTCAATTTCTAGCTAATAACAATATGTGGGCACATACATTTAACAAAGTGTTTGTCCCCAAATAGGGTGTGAACAATGTATATTATACGAGTATGCAGTCCACAAACACATAGACGCACATACACGTACACCATATGGTCCATACACACACACACACACACACAAAATCCATAAGTACAAGCAGGAATTATTACAGGAGTTCTGAGAAATTCAACTTGGGGGGTGGTGTAGATGAAGAGAGAATGTCACTTTTCATTTTCCACTTTTCTGAGCTATTTATTGTGTTTTCTTATAAACATGTACATATAGGTATTTCATTGTGTTTTTGGAGAGATTTACACAGCAAACCGAAATCTCATTTGACAACTTCTATACAAGTTGGCCTGTTACATTTTTCACAATGTGCCAACATTCTTGTTATTTGCATTCTAGTTGTCTTATCTCAAGTACTCTAGCTTCCCTGTACTCTTTACTTTAGGGTAATTATTGACTTTTGGTCTCATATAGTTGTCTGGTTTTATTTTTTTAATGAAGTCCATATTCATGAAAAATATCCCTTATTTTTAATGTCAAAATAAAATCAGGAATTTAAATTGTATGACAAATAACTTCAAAAGAAATTAAAAGTAAGTTCAAGAAAATACAAGGAGACTTAGTGACGTCACAAGTGATTTGAATGCAACAGTTGTCCCCTGGGAGAAAGCTGAGTCTGCCTACCCTTGTCAAGGCTTACAGTCTTGAAAACACACAGGCACTTCTACTTGGTCCTGCAGGGACAGTGTGAGTTGCAAATGACTCTGAGACAGTGAGGATATTTTTGTTTTTTAAAGAAGATATAGATAAACTCAAAGAAGATACAGATAAACATGGATAGGCAGATTTACACTATGAAGTGTCAAGGCATACTATCACGGTACAATAATTATGTCTAATTGGTTGTTGCACAGGATACTGTCTATGGACAAAAAGATCAATGAAGCTGAATCAAATGTTTATAACCCACAAAATGCAATTTAATCTGATTTTGAAAAGGAAAAGTACTCAAGGGAAGTGAATGGAAAAAAATTCATTAACATAAACAAAATAATATAAAATCCACCAGTGCAAACAGATATATGCAAAAACAAATGACTTAAGAAATGGATGAAAAAACAAAGAAGCAAAACGAAAAAGAAATGGATGAACCTCTGGCAAAGATATAAAAGCAGATGTCACTAATCACTAGCCCTTTTGGAAAAGTATCATTATAGTTAAAATTCAAGAAGATGACATAGTCTATGGTATTTGTGTGATTAAATGCTAAAGATCAGTGAAAATTTTGATTATTTTTTGAGAGAAAAATAGGGGGATCAACTGGGGAGAAGAACAGAGTAGGTTTTGAGTGTGCCGGTAATGTTTTATTTTTTGACTTAGGGTGACTTACAGGTGTTTTCATATTGTACAAGTACACATATGTATACATAAATATGATATAATTTAATCTACTGAACATTAAAGAAAACTAAACTGGGAAAAATCTATCCATCACTCATAAGGTATTAAAAAGATTATTAAATAAAAGCACTCCTAACAGTTCATGAAAACACTGCCTCATTATTAAAAACAAACAGAAAAAAATAACAACAGTTAATTAATAAAAAATTAATTCAAATTGGGCTGAGCCCCGGTGGCATAGTGGTTGTGCGCGGGACTGTGGCCCACTGGGTTGAAGGTTCAAATCCAGCAGCAAGGCTGGGCCTCCTACCCCCCCCACCAGAGGGCAGTGATGTAAAAAAAAGTTTAAAAATTAAATTTAAATTTAAAAATTAATTCAAATTATAAATAAACTTATTAAGAGGTTTATCATTACAAATAATTAAAGGAGAATAGGCTATGACCTTTGTGTTATTGAAAGCAACCCACATGAAGCATTGTTGTGAATGTTACTGAGAATAAGCAGGGAGCACCAAACTAATCTATGCATCATTGTCTCAACACTTTACTTTCTGTAGAAATTGATTTCAGAAAGTAAACATGAAAAAGGAAAGTAAATATAAAAGCACAGAAATCATATGTTCATAAAAAGGTAGTAGTTACATTTTTTAGAACCCTACATGTTCAATGATAGCTGATTATGAAAAAGTGAATACTATTAAAAATTCATATGTCTAATAAGGAAGGCCAGGAAATACAACTATAATGGAAATAATCCGATAGAACCATAACACGGAATAGTACGTAACCATTAGCCATTATGTAGTAGTACTATGAGAAATGTTTATGGTGCATTACCAGTGGAAAAAAGCTAACTAAAAGACAGCACTAACTTGTTTTTGTTTATAAACAGATGTGTTAGTCCGGGTAGACTAGAGAAACAAATCCATAGAAACTCATAAGTGTATAAGAGAGAGTTTTATATAAAGGGTAGTTGTACATTAAGGAAACATCCCATCTCAGTCCAGTCCAAGACCATAAGTCCGACATTAGCCCCTATGTCTTGTACCATCTCTAAAGCCCTCTTCAGACTCCTGAAACACACACAGTGACACCGATTGCAGGACAATCATAGGTCAGTAGGTAGAAAGATCCAATGATCTTATAAGCACCTCAGTGCTGGCAGGGGCCTCCATGTGGCTTCTCCAGTTCTCAGATCACAGGGTCTATGAATGCCATGTGTCATGTCAATAAAGAATCTCTAAGGGAATGAGCCGAGAGAGAATCTCTCCCACCTTCCAAAGAGGAAAGCCAGGAATTCCCAGAACCCTTAGGGGAAGGTCATGGACACATAGAGGCTTCATTGACTATATCCTGATTGACAGCCTAGATTCCACCCCCACACTCTTAACCCTTGAACAGACACCAGATTATCTAACTACCACCACTGACATATGTATTAATGAGAAGAACTGGGGGAAAAATGTCCAAGTGGTTTCTTTTGGGTTATTATAAAATTATTAGAAATTTTATCTTTGTCTAACAATGTTTTCTAAAATGAACATTTTTGTCAAATAAGAAAAACAAGAATTACTTCTTTCTGTGGACCTACATACTGAGAAGAACCTATGCTGTTTTCAGGTGCTGTCAAGTCTGTTCCAACATATAGCTGCATACATACAACAGAAGGAAACGCTGCCTTGTCCTGGACCATCCTCACAACTGTTGCTATGTGTGAGCGTGTTGTTACAGCTGCTATTTCTGCCCACCTTGTGAAGGAGGTTCCTCTTTTTCACTGACTTTCTTCTACTTGACCAACCATGATGTCCATTTCCAGGGACTTATTCATCCTGCCAAAGTCTTGCCATCCTTACTATTAAAGAACTTGTTGGTTGTACTTCTTCCAAGACTGATTTGTTTCTTCCTTGATGTTCCATTGTACTTTCAATATTCTTCATCACTGTCATAATTCAAATGTATCAATTCTTTTGTAGTCTTCCTTATTCATCATCTAGGACACACATACATATGAAGAGATTGAAGATTCCTTGGCTTGAATAGACTCACCTTCGTCCTCAACGTGATCTCTTTTACACTTTCAAGAGATCTTGCACCACAGATTGGCCAAATACAGTACCTCCTTTCTTTTTATAACTTCTGCTTCCGTGAACATTGACTGTGGATCCAAGCAAAATGGAATACTCCACAATGTCAATCTTTTCTCCATTCATCAGGATGTTTTCTATTGGTCCAGTTGTGAGGATTTGGGTTTTCGGCACATTGAGTTTTCTGGACACTAAATGCTGCAGTTTTGAAGGATTTTGTGCCGCAGAGTGGCTTGATGCAGTATGTCCTTTTACTTCTATTGTTTCCTTGAGTTGATTATGGATCCAAGTGAAATAAAGCATTTGACAACCTCTATCTATTCTCTTTTTATGATAATGTCCAACGGCAAGGATTTTGGTTTTCTTTCTATTAAGTTGTAATCTAGAACTGCATTCTTATAGTATTAGTCTTTTACCTTCATCAACAAATACTATAAGAATCAGGGTTGTGCTATCTGCATATCATGATTGATTGTTAATGATTCTTCCTCCAATTCTGATGCTTTAGTTTTCACAAAGTCCAGTTTCTCAGATTATTTGCTCTGTGATAGATTGAGTAAGTTTGGGGAGATGATATGACCCTGAGGCACAATTTTCCTGATTTTAAAGTGTGCTGTATACTCTTGTTCCATTTGAATGATTTTTTTCTTGTTCTGTGTACAGGTTCAGCATAAACACAATTGTTTTAAAATTCCCATTCTTTACAATGCTATCTATGATTTTTCTATGTTACACACAGGCACTTCCCCCATGTCAATAAAATACATGTGACAATCTTTATAGAATTCTCTCCTTTTAGCCAAGATTTTCGTATTATTATCAATGATACTTTTTCTTCGATATCTTCTTCTGAGTCCACCTTGAAGTGATTCCTTTTAAAGTCATTCTAGTTTTTAATATCTTATGCTTTCTTTTCACTTGAGATTTTTCTCTATTTATTTTGTTATCATTGTTAGCTTGTTTGTTCCTTCATTTTTTTGTTTTTGTATGTTTTGCAGCATATGAAATCCAGGATGGGTGAATCTGTTGAGACCACCACTGGATTAGTACTTTCTTGGGGGTTGGGCAGGGGAGATCGTGGGGAAATGGGGAGCTAATAGCAAGAAGGATACGAAAGAAGAAAATGTTCCAAAATTGGTCACAGCTATGATGATTGTGCAACCCCTTTTGATATGATTGAAATATAGAATTGTAAGATATGTGGGTTATTCTCCAATAAAGCTGCTTAAATTTCTTTAAATAAAGCAGATGCAAGAAATAATTTTTAAAAAGAGCTAGAAAGATAATTTCATATGGTGACTTGATAAGACAAAGTCAGAGACCTAGAATTAGAAACCAAATTGGAAAAACAAACTCATCATTTCTCAAATTGAAAGAACTGAAGAAAAAATTCAAACAAACCTTGAAGTTCAATATTGAAGGATTCTATAAACAAAATATTGAATGACGTATGGGCCATCAAAGATGGAAAGAATTCACAATATTACCAAAAAGAGTTGGTTGATTTGATATTCAACCATCTCAAGAGGTACCATGTAGTCAGAATCTGTAGAACTGTAAGAAAATAAATGCAAACATCACTAAAGGTATCAGCAAAGAGCAAGGCACCGGGAATTGACAGCATACAAACTGAAATGTTTCAGCAAACTGATGCAGCCCTAAAGGGGTTCACTTGTCACTGCAAAGAAATTCAGAAGACCTGGCCCATCTATAGGAAGAGACACACATTTGTATCCATGTCAAAGAAAGGTCTTCCAGCAGAAGGTGGAACATATCGAACACTATCAAGAATATAACGTGCAAGTGACATTTTGCCTAATATAATTTTAAAGCAGGTTAAGTAGTATACAGTTGAAATGCAATTATAATATTTCAAAAACTAGAGCAACTTTAAAGTTAGTCCAAAGAGAGATCAAATGAGAAGATGTTAAATTTTAACCCCACTGTGTCTGCCATAATCCACTTTCCGAGCAGTGCCCATTGCATGACAGTAAGGCTGTTCCCATCCCTGGTCTCCATGCAGAGGGGATTCACATGCCTATGTTTGGAGGTTTTACCACATGTATTCTCCTTCCTCCTCCCTGTGTTTTTAAACTGATAGAACTTTTCAATGTGTCAAAAAGGGGATCAATAAGATGTTTGTTACCTTTTAGCCAAACTTCATCTACTATAATCATCTCTACAATACTCTCTGTTAGATAGAGCGTACTCACATCCCTCAACTGTAGTCCAAGGGGATTCCCACTGGACACCTAATCGATATGTGGACCCTGCACAAAGATTCTGCTTTTGGTACTCTATATTCAAAGGACCTGATGCTCTGCTTCTGATAAAACTCTTCAGTCGGAAATGGTTTGAACAGCAGAGAAACGTCATTGTCGTTGTCATCGTTGGATGCAGTGCGAGAAGATCAGCTCCTCTGTTGCAAGGCTGTCAACGTTCAGCTGAGCAAGTTACCTCTCCAATGTGGAATTTCCCCTAGTGAAGGGAAAGAAAAGCTTTCAGGACCTTGATTCGGCACAACTTGAAAAGAGAAGCAATAGCTTTAAATGCCCATTAATAATCAGAGTGTGGAATATACCATGAATGAATCAAAGACAATAGAAAGTTAAAAAGAACTGACACAGAACATTTGAAGATTGATAGCCTAGAAATTAATGAACTAATATTGACTGGTCATTTGGAATCCAATAATCACATGGTGTACTAAGCTCAGAGTGACATATTGACAAGTAGCAGTGTCACATGCATCATCAAAAAGAACAAGGCATTTCCTGAAGTATAACATTGTCAATGATAAAATCAGATCGCTGTGCCTACAATGAAGAGAAGTTAGTATGGTAATTCATGTTTAGAGCTCAACTACTAAGGCTAACTATGAAGGACCTGACAATTCTACCAACTACTGCTGTCTGAAATTGGCCAAGCATTCAGTTAAGCTACCTTGATCATTACAAGTGGCTGGAATGTGAAAGTTGGAAACAAAGAAGGAATGGCAGTTGGAAAGTATTGCCATGGTGAGTGACATGACACTGGGGACCACATGGTGTCATTTTTGCAAGACTAGCAACTTGATCATTGGAGATGCCTTTTTCCAATCACATAAGCAGAAACTGTGCAAATGGACCTCACCAGGCAGAGTACACTGGAATCAAATCAAGCACATGTGTGGAGACAATGGAGAAACTCCATATAAATAGTTAGAACGAGGCTGCAGCCTCCTTGGGAAACAGATCCTCAATTGCCCACATGCAAGCTGAAGCTGAAGAAAGTTAAAATGTCTCCACATGAGCCAAAATGCAATATACAAAATAGATCTAACCTGAATTGAGAGCCCACCTCCAGAATGCATTTGATGCACTGGCCACGAATGACCAAAAGTTAAGTCTAGAATAAGGCAAGTCTAAGAATAAGGCAAGGTATCACTTGAAAAACAGGAAGGAATGACAACAACTAACATGAATGTCGGAAGAGACTTTGAAACTTGCTTTTAAATGTAAAACTGTAATATAATTTAAAAACAACATCATTAATCTTTACTTACTCTATGCAAGACTATTAACCTGATTATTATTTTTAATATATCGATGACATGAAGACTGTTGCCACCCCCAATTTACAGATGAGAAAATCAAGCTTGGAGATTTGAAGTTGCTTCCCAAGGTTAAAAAGTGGACCAGTAGAGAAGCCAGGATACCAACAGAAGTCTCGCTGGCTCCAGAGGCCACATTTAAAATCCATCACCAATGCTGGTGGATCACTACACTTGGTCCTTCACCCAAATCTGAAGGAATTCTTCAGTAGCTATAAATCCCCCCCACCCCCTCCTCCACATGGCTTGAGAAAACACAGTTGGTGACTTATTGCAAATTGTGCTGATCAGAACAAAGGTGAACATAAGTTCCCTGTGTGACTGTCATTCTGAAGTGTGAGATCTGCTCCACGTAGAAAAATCGGAGCATCTTGTCTCCGGTGTTGATGTTTCCCTTGAAGCAGCAAGTGTGGCCCTGTTTCCCATTTGTACCTCTCTTTTTTCTGCTCAGCAGAATGAAACACTTTGAAGCAACAACTGGGCAGGAAGGAAGGGAGGACTGCATTGCATCGCCCTGGGAGGCTCGATTCCCACAAGCGCTGCGGTGGAAGCGGAGTCGGGAAGTATTGGCAGCGCCGGGGGGAAGGCTGTGCTTTATGAACTCCATCTGCTCAGCACATCCACCAGGCATGCAAGACTGGAGGCCCTCCCAGCAGATCTCTGCTAGATGAGCCCCGGCTAGAGACTGGGAATGGCGCCAAAAACTGTGCGCACCACGAATGGCTGAGACATACATCTGAGAGGGGAACTCCACCCCCCCTCCCTACTTGGAGTGGGGTCAAGTGAAAAACATACGTTCTCCATACGAACCAAGATCTAAACAGGACTCACCTCCTTCTAGCGTGAGAAAATAGGAGGAAACATGAGCCTTGTGGAAAACCATATTGCTGAAAACAAAAACAAAAACATCATACTGAAGACTCAGAGAAAGGACAGACCTTGGGGGGAAAAATGTTTAAGAATCTGGCAAAAATCGTTTGGTGTGTTCCTAGGATTCGGAAAGGCACGGCCTTGTGACTTGGACACACAGACCCAGAAAGGTGCAGCTGAAAATGAACACTACTTTTGTGCACGTTCCTTGGCCGTTTGTTCAAGGAACATTAAATGAGCACATAGTGTGTGCCAGCCACTGAAACAGAAGCAGTGAGGAACAGAGTTAGAAGGGGGTGACAAAAAGAATTCAGAGAGTGGAAGGGCGGCTTGAGACAGTCTCAGAAATGCAGGCAACAGGACCAAGTAATGAATCCCAGAGAGCAGGCGATTGTCAGGGCCACAGCCCCTGCAGGCAGTCACAGGCCGGATGGGATGTGCTGAGATGAAAACCGTGGCAGTAATCAAGGGCAATCAGCTAGCCCTGTTTATCAGGGAAACGCGACCTGTCCGTGTGTTTCCAAAGTGGGCACGAATAACTTAAAACGCAGAAGTAGTTTACCACATTCCAGACAAAATCAATGGACAGGGGACCACCTCGAACTTCCTGAAACATGATCAGCAATGATTTTGCTTAATGCTTAAAAAAACAAAAACAAAAAACACTCGGGGCTGAGCCCCAGTGGTGTAAGTGGTTGAGTGCGGGACTGCGGCCCGCGGGCTTGGCGGTTCAAATCCTGCGGCGGCTCTCAGGAGCAGCACTGGGTAGCTCCCACGACCACCAGAGGGCAGTGATGCCCTCCCCCACACCCCCCCCCCAAAAAAAATACCCCCAAAAAATCACTCATGAAAGGAATGGAAACTACTCAGAGAAAAGAAGCACTGAAGCTGACTCCAGACTGCTCACGGGCAAAACCCCATGCTGGGAGAAAGTGCTGGCCGAGGGCGAGTGGTGATAAGAAAGTAAGTTTCTACACAGCACAAGGGAGTAGAAAAGTGCGAACCCCGGTTTCATTAGTTTGGAGTCAAGAAAATCTCAAGAAAATCCCCATGGGAAATGTTCAAGGTCTTGAGAATTTGGACCGCAATGAAGGGCACCCCGAGATCCTGAGTGCTATAAATGGCTCCTGTGCTAGGGGGCCAACCAAAAGATCTCACTGCCATGGAGCCCGTTCTGACAGGGCACAACTGCCCCCGTTGTTTCTGAGACTGGGAATCTCTATGGCAGTACAACGCCTCATCTTCCTGCAGAGGAGGAACTCAACGTGAAGGCCTGCCTTTCAGAAGGTCAGTCCTCAAAAGCCTCCTGTATCACAGTTCCACTCCAATATACTCGAGGTTCCATGGGGGACAGTGGACCCACAGCAGCTGGTGAAATCTCACCATCTTCACCACCCAAGCACTGAACCAATGGAGGAATAGTCAGGGATTGAGCAGGTGGGCCCCAATAGTTAGGCCCCTGACATTGGCACCAGGTGGCTCAGTGGTAGGTAGCATGTGTACCTTCTAGGTGGAATTTCAGAGGTGATTCTCAGGCAATGCCCCTCAAACACAGTCCGCATTCATCTGTCAGGGGAGACTTGCGTATGGCTGTGACACTGGATGGGTTGTAGTCAAGCCTGAAGACTAACACAGACTAGAAAGAAGAGAGGCCTGGTGATTTACTTCTGAAAAGTCCATCTGTGGCAGCTGCCTGGATGGCAATGGCCTTTTCCCACAGGGCACAGGCTCCAATTCAATGTCAGCTAACAACATATTGCTAATAAAACTCACATGGAAGCAGGTGTCTTATATTTACGGGCTATTGGATTTCCCTACTGTACCCTAAGACTAAACAGCTGTACTCAGAAATGTCTCCCTTGCCTGGGGTTACTCTGGTAGAGCTCCAGGCAAGAGGAGCTGGTTGGAACAGACTTGGTTCTGAAAGGCTGGACAGTTTTACTCCGTTTTTAGCCCAAATTCACTGGTGAGATCCCCAGACCAGATTCTAGTGACCCTATCCCGAGTTTCTAAGATGATAAGTCTTTACTATGCTGGTAGTCTTCTCTCTCTCTCTCTCTCTCTCTCTCTCTCTCTCTCTCTCTCTCATATTACTGAGGTGGGAACAATAGATGAGGGACTGGGGTGGGACTAGGGGTGTGCTGGTAACACCTTTAAATGAAAGAAACCTCCAGAGTGAGAGAAAAAAACCCTTCCATCACATCCACCCACTTTTGGGCCTTTCTGTACCTACTTCCTCCCCTCCTCCCCCCACTCAAACCCATAACACACAACACAGTTGCCTGAGAAATATGTAAAAGTCAGAAACCAAAGATTGGGGACATTGGGGAAAAAGAAGTCTAGTATTTATGCTCCCTGTTGGAAGGTACACTAAAGAAAAATACTGAAGCAACGACAAAATCTATATATTCATTATCTATTATTGAGAATAGCTCTATACTATTTGGAATAGCAAAATATCATGAGACTTGAATGACTACCATTGGAAATTGGGAAAAAATCATGCCTTAAAAGTGATATTTTAGGAGTCTTCTTTTGCATTAACATGGAGAAATGAAGGACTCATGATAGGGAAGTTGTGCATCACTTTATCTCACATGTCAACTAGAGTTGCATGTGAGTGACCTTTAGCAATTTTTTATTTAGTTGTTAGATGCCATTCAGTTGACTTTCAACTCCATGGGACAGAGGAGAATTTCTCATAGGGATTTTCTAGGCTGTACTCTTTATTGAGGGATTCCTGGTGGTGTAGTGTTTATGAGTTTGGCTGCCAACCGCAAGGACAGCAGTTCAAAACTACCAGCTACTCTGCTGGAGAAGAGGGTACTTTCTCCTCACATAAAGAATTACAGTCTTGGAAACTGACGGGGCAGTTCTACCGTGTCCTATAGGGTCCAGGGGCATGATGAGTCAGAATCAAGTCAATGGCAGTAAATAAGACTCTCTTGCCAGGTCTTTCTTCTTAGGAGCTGCTAGGCAGGTTTCTAAGATGCCAGCCTTTTGAGTCGAAGCCTGATGCTCAACCATTTATCATCCAGAGTGGCTGCCTTTTGCTTATTTTTGAGATCTCATCTGGCTTCAGTGGGGGAGGAATGATGTGTGTGAGTAAGCTGCTGTATCCTGTGGTTGTGTGACATGGCTGGAGTAATTAGGACAGGGAGTAGGGTAATAATACCTACTGAATATTGGCAATCCACTTGATGATATAAGTTCAGCTGTGTAAAGAAAAGAAGTCAAATCAAAAGAGATTGGGGAAAGAAAAGCCCAGGTATAAAAAGAAGTAGCCAGAGAGAGTCAAGCTTCCGCATTTTGTTGTGTTCTATTGTGAACGGAGAGCCTGGCTCTCTGACATTAAATCCCAGCCCAACCCCTCCCTATCACATGCTGCTTCACCTCTCTGTGCTTCTGTATTTTCTTCTAAAGGAATGGTGATAATAATCACACCTATTTCAAAAGGCTAAGACTCAGACAGTGGGGCTGAAATCAAGTATGTTACAATAGGTGATGTTTTTAGGACAGCGGCTGGTATACAGAAAGCCCCATACAAGTTTTGCCCATTCTTCTTATGTGTAGCAGTAATACAGTGAACAAATATTATTTTTATAGTGAGATCAAATGAAAAGCCATGAAAGCTTATAATTATCAAGGCAGTGCAGAAGTATGAAAAATGTGTTCCATAATGTGAAGTGACAAAAAACCGTTCTGTATGATTATAAGTTTAATTTGAATGCAACTGTATAAAACTATGTATACAAGTGGAAAAATATTTGAAAGGAATCTCAAAGAATAAAAAGAGGCAAACGATGGGTTTTCCCTCATGTTATTATCAAGTAATTTTAAAACATGAATGTGATTTAAAAAAAAACTCTTCCCCCTTCTTACGTACCAATGTTTTCATCTGTTGTCTACTTATTTTTGTCTTGTTCTGGGAAAATCAGGCCCCATTGTGGAGCCCTCCTCCTCGTTAACTGGATTTTTTACAAACATTGTTATAGATAATTGACCCACGAACGGGCACTTGACCCAAATTGAGCCAATTAGAGCCCTTTCTTAGGTCTAAAGAGAGTATGAATCAGTATTTCTCTCTGGTGGTGGGAGTCATGGTTACTCAGAGTGTGGGGAGCCATACTACCCTCCAAATTAGTGTAAGCCTTTTCTAGCAAGTCTGGACAGTACTATACACAAAAGGAAGAGGAGCAAGATAATGTCTACCTACCCACCTCCTTATCTCTGGAGAAAGAGTGATGGATGATGAGTCCTAGCAAGATCTACGTCCTTGGTTCCAGTTGTTCCTCTAATTCTTTCTTTTCTGCACGTTTAACCCTTGCTTTGTTTATAGAGGAAACCTCAGAATCATTTACAATAAATTTCTTTAAAAAATATATCTGCATATATTGCCTAAGTTCATTTGAGTTGGTTGCAACCAAGAATCATGACTAATTCATTTTTACTGCTTTATTAATAGCAAGAATTGGGAGCAATCTACATGTACAATATTAGCAAATGGTTCAACACATCATAGTATACCTTTATGATGGAAAATCATACATTCATTAAAATAACATTTTCACAGATGTCTGAGAAATAATTCCATATATTGTTAAATAAAAACAACAGATTCCAAGGTATTGGAATGGGGATGGGGACTGGAAGCAATCCAGGAAGAAGGGAAGATGCTTTGGGGTTGGGTGCACTTAACTTTTCAAGGCACTGACAGAAGGCAATGTACGTGAAAGAAGGAAACAAGAGGCACATGGAATGATGGGAAGATGCACAGATAAGTACTTCCGGTCATTTAGCTTGAATTTTATTTTGAGAGGGATGAAATATCATTGAATGGACTTCAATATCTGTAACATACATGGGTTATATTCTTATGGCATGGAAGTCTAACTCCTGGGAAAGGAACATATTCCAAATGGATAAGAGTGGACGCAGGCAATAATTCAATCAAAATTCACTGTCATCGAGTTGCTTCCAATAGTGATCATTGAGACAGAGTAGACTTGTCCATATAAGTTTCCAAGCCTATAACTACTTACTGTTCTAGAAAGCACATCCTTCTTCTACAGAGAGGCTGGTGATTTTGAACCACTGACCTTGCATTTAGCCCCTTGAGTAATCCACCACACCACCAGGGCTCCTCAGGCTATTACTAGGAAAGTCATGTACTGTATTTATATTCCAAAGCTGGGCAATTTAGAGAGTGAAGAGGGGTCACTTTAACCCCCATACTAGGACTACAAACCCTAACCTGGTTCTCTTTGGGCAAATTTAAACTCATGTACTGCCTTCAAGTCATTTCCAATTCTTAGTAACTTTATAGGACAGGGTCAAATTGCCCCTGTGGGTTTCCAAGGCTGTAGCTCTTTACCGAAAGCCTAATCTTTTATACAAGGGTGGAGAAATTAAAGGAAAAAAGCCAGAGGCAGCAAAAAGTTTTGTTCACCTCACCTTTGGGCAGTCTCCTATCTTAAAGTTTCTTGCTTCAAGTTTCCTGATTTTAATGCCTCGGGATCAATGGTCCTCAGAATTTACATTGCGTCAGAATCACTTAGCAAATTAAACCCCCAAATAAACGACTTAAAGCAACCCTATAGGACAGAGTAGAAATGCCCCTTTACATTTCCAAAGTTGCATTTTTTTTAATAGTAACAGTAGGGTTTATTGAACTGTGCTTCAGTTTAGAAGTTGGGGTTTGACTAGGACACTCTTGATGGACCAAACCAAGATGTTCTGCCAATTCTTCTCTAGTTGAGGAACCAAAATGTTGACAGTCAAGAGGATGTGGTAAATGAGTTCCTCTTGGGTCATCTTTTATGTGTCCAAAGGCCCCTGTTAGGCACAGAATCTTCTTCATCTGGAACTTGACGCTGGACTTCACCCCGTCAACTTGGGCTACCATGTCCTCATTGTGGGTATGGAGGGAAAGGGATTTGCCAGTCTTAGGCAGGTCTGGTTCCAGAATTCAAAGGATCTGCTTGATCAGGAATTCAGAGGCCAAAACCACATCAGACTCCTTGGTCAGCCTTTGACCAACTTCTTTGCTTGTTGAATTTCTTCAGTGCCTCCATGCCCATGGGAGGGCTAACCACAGCCTTAGCTCCATCATCGTGCTGCTGGTCCCACAGGAGATTCGCAGAGGGTTTGAGATGGGAGGGTGAGGCAGACTTAAGCATGAGGGTGCCTGAGAACCTTTTGTCCTTTTCAGAAACATAGTTCCTTAAGCTAATCTGCAGTTCAACCATCTCCAAAAACTTCCAGGCTTGCTCTGCTTTCTGAGCAAGACTTCCCACACTGCTTCAAGGAGGGTGTCATGGCTCCTAGTGTTATAATAACCAGAAAAACGTGAGGGTATCACTCTTTAGGAAGCATAAAGCCTTATCTTTCTCCTTTCAGAGCATCTTAAACCATAACCCACTCAGCTGCTAAGTCTTCATGTATCATCGGGAAGCCTTCCTTGTTGGAACAAGGGTCTCATCCCGTAGACCGAGCAAAAGTAGACTTAATGTAGAGTCTATGAATGTATCCTTCTGGCAAGCTCATGGGTGATGCTAGGGATGCCTATCTGGGGACCACACTTTGGTCCTCTGCCAAAGGATCCCGATTGTGGATTGGCTGTGTAAGCTTCTCACGCTCTCTGTGACCTACATCCAGTTTACAAGAGGTATGTTACTAGGTGACTTTCTTGGTTTTTGTCTTTCTAATCTCTTCTTCAACCAAATGGGGAACATTTCTTTGCATCTAGTCAGGAAAAGGGGTCATTCCTTTCATATGTCATCATCTGTTCTTCTATTGCTCTGGGCTTAGTTTTGTAGTGTTAGAGCTTCTCGGTGCAGAATTATTCCCTACACCTGTATTCCCCTCCCTGTCTTTCATAGTTCTGCATATTTCTGGTGCAAGCTTATTTTTGACTAAGCTTATCTCTGCTCTTTGGAACAGTCCCTTGGGGCTGTATTGTTTCTTCAATCACTGTCCCCTAGGTCTTCAAATGGACTCCAATGGTCTCCAATGGACTGAGTGAAAGCAGAACTGTGTTCCATAATGTTTTCACTGTCCCCTAGGTCTTCAAATGGACTCCAATGGTCTCCAATGGACTGAGTGAAAGCAGAACTGTGCTCCATAATGTTTTCAATGGTGGCGCTATTATTATTATTAATTTATCGTGAATCATTTTTGGGGTGACTCTTCCAGTTCTTATAACATATACATCAATTGTATCAAGCATATTTGTACATAGGTCGCCATCCTCATTGCCTAAACATTCACTTCTATTTGAGCCCTTGGTATCAGCTTCTCTTCCCCCCACCCCATCCCATCCCTTGATAAATTATAAATCGTTATTGTTTTCATATCGTACACCAACTTCTGTCTCCCTTCACCCACATTTCTGTTGTTCATCCACTTGGTGGGGTGAGGTGGGGGATGTTTAAGTGTAGGTCATTGGGATAGGTTCCCTCTTTCTCCCCATCTTCCCCTTTTCCTTTCCCTCCTAATATTGCTACTTTGATTTCTGTTCCTGAGGGGTTTATCTGATGTGGATTCTGTGTCCTGAGGTTCTTATCTGTACCAGTGCACATGCTCCTGTCTAGCCGGAAGTGAAAGGCAGGACTAGGGGCATAATGGTAGGGGGTAGGGAACCCTCAAAAAATCAGAGGAATATCATATGTTTCAACAAATTGCTCCTTGGTTGACTCATCTCTTCCTTGTGACCCTTCTGTGAGGGAATGTCCTATTGTCCACAGATGGGTTTGGGGTCTCTGCTCTGACCCCCCTTGTCTTCAACAATGTTTTCTGTTTGTTTTGTATCTTTTGGTGTCTGTTACTTGATTCCGTCAACATCTCACGATCATACAGGCTGGTGTGCGCCTTCCATGTGGGCGTGACTAATCTTTCCAAAATAGATGACTAGCCCTCTCCTCCCCCCCTTTCCCCCCACCTCAGGAGACTCTGGGTGGAGTCAGCCTCCAACCTTTGCGTTAGGGGCTGAGTGTTAACCATTTGTTCCATCTAGAGATACCCTCTGAGGTCATCAGTTAGGAACCTATGACCCAAGAAGCAAAGGGACAACAGACTCACTTGTGTTTACTTATGAAGCTGCCGCCAACAATTCCGCATAGATTGCATAATGTTTCCTTGTTCACTACAGATGCTAAGTCAGCACAAATAAGACTGCTTACATTGCTTACTGGACACTCCTTCCCTCTCAGAAATTGTAAATTTGCAAAGAGACTTTGGTTTTGTGAGGAAGGTGCTGTGAGGTTAGGAGAGAGCCGGGCCGAACACAGAGGTGGCGAAAGACATGTGAAATTGTTGGTGACAAACCTGTGGTGACCTTTGTATTCGAGCCTACATCCTGAGCACTGGGAAGGAAGGAAGGAAGGAAGGCTACAATGCACAGGGGGATCCTTAAATCCTTTCTGAGTCACCACAAAAATTCAGCCTCCATTGAGTACTTTCTGAACACTGATCAGCAAGGTGAAAAATTCAAGCAGAGTGTGTCTGGAAGTGGAGTCCTTACCACCACCACCACCACCACCACCACCACCTTGCCACCCAGTCAGCCCAGGAAGGGGTATCCTTCCTCTTAGGGACCGGTCTTTGTGTGTCCTTGATGGAAATTGGGGTATTAGCACCACACAGCCATGAGCCTTACCCTAACTGCCCTGGTTGGAAGATTCTGAACCAATCTTGTAAGCATCTCCCCCACCGATCTACAATAGTGCATGAATTCCAATCCGGGTTCCTTCCCTGCTCCTGTAGTCCCACAGGCAAATGGATTTGCTGTCCGCCCTGATTTCCTCACATTTTCCTTTAATCGCGTCCTATTTCAGTAGCCCCAGGGCTGGGAATCTTTGGAGCTGATGACGCTCTGTTAGATTTCTCAGGAGGGAAATACCTCAATTCTTGGCTTTGCACGAGAAAGAATTTCACACTTTGTGATCCAAGTGTGCTCTTAGGAAGGACAGAAGGTTAGAAGAAGTTTCAGGTGTTACCGTTAACTGAGCATGGAACTGCTCCTCCACCCCACCCCACGCCCCTGCCCCCGTGGCGATCTGAGGTTCGTGAGAGAGACCATGGTACAGCCAAGCCAAAGAGCAGCGGGAAAGAGCGATGGTCTCCTGGTTCCAGCTTCTTAGGGCCTTCTGCTGGGCGGTATGGTCGAGGGTGCTGGTTGACCCCATTGGCTGACTTCAGCCCACTAGGCCTAGATTGGGCCAATCCAGGTGTACTGCCCACCTAGGTGTACTGCCCAGCTCCTGGCTCGGATCTGATTTGCTGCATGCCCTTGAATCTTTATTGGCTCCCAGCCTCCTTTTGGGGGGCCCCTACACATGGGGGGGAACAACCCCCTATCTTGGTACCCAACAGATCTTCTCTCACTCGTCCAGATATTTGCGTTTGTCTGATTTTGACCTGCTTAAGACTTATTAACAATATATGCATCTCTATAACATGATATTTGAATTGGGGGTCTCCTTTTCTCCTCTAGAGTATTTGGGCACTCCCACCCAGCAATCAGTCCTTTCATACCTCGGAAGCCTTATCTGGGGCTGCAGAGCTGCAGACTCAGCTGCCGGACCTCGTTCTATCTTCTCACACTTCTCTGTGCACCATGCGGCTACCCTGACCAGTCGGGAGCACTGACCCCAGTAATCCAGCACCTTCTGTCACATCTCTCTGGCCGGCCTCACACGTTTCGGGGTATCTGCTGACTTGGGTCCCCACTGAATCTTCTGCGTCCATCTCTCATCCATCCCTGTCCGTCCACACGGACGGCACAATTTCTCAGAAGAGTGTTGCCAGGGAGACGTCAGCCTAGAAATAGCAGCCACTTTTTCTCAATAGTCTTTTCCTGTTCCCGCTTTCAAAAGCTTTCCCCTTTTTCACAGCTTCAGGGTAAGAGACAAAACAGCTGTGCTTTATGTTTGAAAACTGCAACTCACATTCAAAATGCTCAGATCCCAGCAGAATGTCTGTTTTCAGCATTTTTTTTGAGAAGTAGGCAAGACATAGCCTTTTATTTTAATATAACTTTGTGTGTGTGTTTTAATTATAACAGTAATACTTGATCAATGATCTATAAAAAAGTAAAACCATCCTAAACAGTAACCTTTTCAGTACTTTTTAATCCTCTTATATTTTTTAGTTAAACAAAATGCATTCAAATAAAATCAGTAGGGAAACAGATGAAGGGATCTGGGCTGGATGGGGCTCCCATTGTTCAGCTTGACCCCCACCCTTCCAGTTCCCCACTGCCCACTGTCCACAGAGATCAGTCACCCTTCCGTGGGCCACCTTCTGAGTCCCAGTCAGGGTGGGAGAGCCGGTCCATCTCTACCCAAGCATGCAGAGCTGGTCCATCCCTACCCAAGCACGCAGCACTCACAGGGCTGTTTGTATTCACACAGCCCGGAGGCAGGCTATACTCCCTCTCCACTTGCCTGCGGCTTGGAAGAGATGCTGTTTTGGGAGTTGATGAATCTGTGTTTCCTCTTTGCCCATCTCTTCTTCGAACTCCTCCCATCCTCAGTTTACAGCAGAGGTTACTAGCCCGGGGCGCAAACATTTCCCTGAAAATGTCTACCCCTCGCTTTGATTAGTGCAGAATGCGTGCTAATTCTTTCGGTGTGGCTTTTGTTTTTATTTATTTACTGTAAGAATTCCCCCGGCAACCACATCCGTTTTCTTTTTATATAATGAATAATTCGGTGGAGGTTTTACCTTTCAGTTCATCAAATTTTGTATTCAACAATTTAAGCTGCTTACCAACGCCCCCTCCCTGGATGTCTCTTCTCCCTCTCCAAGGTTACTGGCATCCCCTTCCCCCCAGGTTGGCACCTGTCAATTCTCTAGCCAGTTGTTTCCTCTACCCTCCCTTGCCCTACTCCCCTTGGTATTGAAACAAGATGTGTATGGATTCTTTACTTGCTTTATTTTGTTTGTTTGGATTTTTGGGGGGCGGGCATCACTGCCCTCTGGTGGTCGTGGGCACTACCCAGTGCTGCTCCTGAGAGCCGCCACTGGATTTGAACCGCCAAGCGGGCGGACCGCAGTCCCGCACTCGACCACTTACGCCATCGGGGCTCAGCCCATGTATGGATTCTTTAATGTAAAACTGGCACTCTGCCCTCTTCCTGCTGTCCGCCCGCCCCTTCCCCCCAGCCCCCAGACAGTTCACTGAAGATGACATTCAAATAGCAGATAAACTTATGACGTCATGTTCCCTTTGGGATGGAAGTCTGTCTTAGTTCTTTTCTTTTCTTCCCCTCTTCATAACATGCAATAACATAACGTGCTTTCAGGATTGACTAACTCACTCAGCATAATGTTCTCCAGGTGGGTCCGCACTATGAGGTGCACCACGGTGTCTTCACTGTTTATTCCATTGTGTGTATGTACCATGGTTTCTTTATCCAGTCTTCTGCTGATGGGAATTTAGATTGTTCCCCATTTCTTGCCATTGTGAACAATTCTGCAATGAACATGGGTGCACATACATTTGCTCGGGCTATGGCTTCTTTAGGCTATATAATATTGATATAGCTATATATATCTCCCATAGTGGGATTTCTGGGTCTTATGGAATTTTTATTCTCAGCTGTTTGAGACAGTTCCATATTGTTTTTTACATGGTTGTACATTTTTACAGCTCCACCAACAATGGATGAAGGTTCCAACCTTGCCATGTCCTCTCCAGAATTGGTTATTTTCTAGTTTTTTGGACTTGGTTGCCACTGTTGGTCTAATGGTATCCCACCTTTCCTTTGATTGACAACCCTTGGCTGGTGAGTAATTGGGAACATTACTTCATATGTTTATCAGCCATTTGAATGTCATCTTCAGTGAGCTGTCTGATTGGGGTAGAATGGGGTGGGCGGACAGCAGGAGGAGGGCAGATTGTCAGTTTTACATGAAAGAATTCTTAAACATTTTGTTTCAATTCATGCGCTGCACAGCCCCCATGTCCCATCCCTATACCACGTCTTCTCTGTTTCCTGTTTCCATTCCTCCTTTGTCCTTTCTCAGACCCTGGTGGCGCTGTTGGGTAAACATTGAACTTCTGACCTAAAAGTAGGCAGTTCAAACCACCAGGGAGAAAGAGGAGGGTCTCATAACAATTTACAAAGCCTCCAAACCCAAACTAAAACCAATTCATAGTGCTGTCTTTCCAGCTCATAGCGACTTCCTAGGACAGGACAGAATTGCCCCTGTGAGTTTCCAAGACTAAAACTATGGGAATAAAAAGCCTTACCTTTCTCCTGTGAGATTGCTGGCTCAAACTGTTGACTGTGGGTCTGGCAGCCCAACACATTACCACTATGCTCCCAGAGGTCCCTACAAAGTCTTGGGAATTCTATCTTGGGACATGAGGAGTGATAACACATAGCAGTAGGGTTTTCTTTCTTGGCTTGCCTTTGAGTCAATGCTGCCCCTTTAATCTAAAATAGTTGGCCATTCTGAGTGTGAGTTCAATTCAAGACCTGATGGGTGTCTAAGAACAATAGTATCAGTTGGGGGTCTCACCAGTCTCTATATGACCAGTAATCTGGGTCCCCTTGATTGTGAGTTCTCGCTCACCTTCCTTCCCTCCTCCCACCTCTATCCAGGAACTCTCAAGCTGATGATCCTTTTTTGCATTGTTGGAAGTGATAGTGAGGGACCATCTAATTCTTCTTCTTTACTTTCTAATTGCTGTTTTTAACAAGTCAGAGATATACAGCTTTGCAGTGTTATTGAGAACTTTGAATTGAAATAGTTAAAAGGTCGAAACCTTAACTATTTACAAAGAGTTGGGGAACCAAATTATTATTTTGAGTAGCTAGAGTTTTTACAATGCATTTCTAAGCTTCACCTTGATGTAGCCATAATTTTTACAAACTGGCCTTTTGTTCCTTCAATCCCCAAATTAAAACATAGCATCATCTTACATTTAATATTTTGACATGACCATTATAAAATAACCATATAATACATAAGACTAACCTTAGGATAAAAGTTAATAGCTATGGTACTCATTTTTCTTAAGATATACTTTTTGTCTACCTGTTATTAGTGTCATTCAATAGGTCAAACACATATTGCTGAAAACCTTTGTTTATAAAAAGTTGGTCACGTCACCTGTTTTAAGTCATGAGGAGGATTTATTTTGTGGGGAAAAATAGACGTAACTTTGATCTCAACAAGATTTCTCTTATCTATAAGCCCAAATTAACAACGCCTGACAAAACAACTGTAAAGTGATTATCTTGGGTTGCTTTCACTTCATCTTGTTTTTAAGTTAGAAACTACTGAATTATTTTGTAGTAACCCCCCCGCCCCCGATACCCCAGTGTTCTTAGTAAGGAAATCGAGGACAGTCTAACATAGTGGTTAAATCTTTGTGAATACCTTTGTTCATCCAAAGACACAGGTAACTCAGAATTTATCTAATAAGAAAGATAACTTTGGGTACAGGCAGTCCCTGTACTACAAGTGACATCAGTGTCCTTAAGTGGGATTCGTGGGTAAGTTGGAAAGGTGCTCTTCTTTAGAATGCACCACAAACTAAACCTGCTGCTACATAGGCTCTCTGACACTGTACATCATCCTGGGAGCACACAGCCTCATTTTCCTCCCTTGGAGAGTCTGGCGGGTTTGAACTGCCAACCTGGAGACTAGCAGCCTATGGCAGTTGCATAATTTCATATCAACTTGATAAATAAGTCTAAGGGTGGAGTCTAGCCTGTCAATCAGGTCACAGTCTGATGATGCCTCCTTATGGGCATGGCCTTCTCATGAGGATCCTGGGAACTCCCTTTTTTTCTTCCTGGAGGTGGGTCTCTCTCTCTCTCTCTCTCTCTCTCTCTCTCTCTCTCTCTCCCTCTCCCTCTCTCTCTCTGCCTTTGTGCTCCCGTTAACAAGCCAGTTTGGAGACTCAGAGCCTTGCAAGAGGCAGTCTCTCTGCTTTCACTTTACTATCACAGATCCACACTGGAAAAGCTGGAAGAGCCATGTGAAGACCCATCACAGCACAGAGATACTTTCACTGGCATTGGATCCACAAGACTTTGCACCCACCTGCCTGCAGTCCTTCCTCATTCTGCATCCTTACATGTGACTGTGAGTCTGAAGAGGGTGTTATGGAAGAGTGTCAGACTTATGAGCTAATATTGGACATATGGACCGATCTGGACTGGGCTGGATGTTTTCTGAATATACAATTGCTCTTTGATAGAAAACTCTCTCTTACACAAATGAAGGGGTACTCCCCAAAACTTGAATTGAATTTTTTTTTAAAAAACAACATTATCACCTTAAAAGTATTCTCCATTATACTTAATGTATTTGTCAAATCTGTGCTTCCATTCTTGGAAACATTTTTCAACTGTTTGGATGCTGACAGCGCTTACCTTGTTTTTTCCCCCTTCACCTCTTCTATGTCCTCAAATTGCTGTCCCTTCATGTCCCTCTTCATTCTCAGAAACAAAAAGAAGTCACAGGGAGTGAGGTCAGGTGGGAAAGGTGTATGGAGCAAGACAGGCATGTTTTGGGGTGGTTTGGTTTTTTGTTTTTTGTTTTTTTGCCCTGAAATGGCTGTGTGAGCAGGTGCATTATCATGGTGGCAAAACCATCCCTACCCCCACCCCCTGTCTGCCACAAAAAATCAGGCCTTTTTTATCTCACACACTATTATGCAATCTTTTCGGAATGTCTAAACAGAAAGTTTGATTAATAGTCTGACTTGGTGGAACAAACTCCAAATGCACTACAAGTCGACATTTTCATCCTTTAAGGAAGTTGACAGATGTCCAGAACAACTCTTGTCATCAATCAACATTTCACCTTTTCAGAAAGGAAAAAACCACTTGTGCAGTTTCTGTGACATTTTTCCTGAGCAGGAAACAAAATTTCACAGCCAGACACTATTCTCTAAAATCGGTCATCACAAAAAAAATGAGAGTTGAGTGAAATTGATTTTGGGAAAAAGTTCACTGTGACCATGGAGAACTTTCCGAGGTGACGCTACAAGGTGCAGTCACTCAGAGTGAGTTGCTCTGTGTTCCCCTAGCAGGAAAAATGCATACCATGAAAGCTTCACACAGCAGAACTTTTGCCCAATTCTTTGGGGAGGGGGTATCCCCTCATAGATGAGTTTCCTTGAATTTGTTTCTCTAGTCAACCCGGTGTAACACACAACCCAATACCTAACCACATCACCAGGTCTACGTTAGGCTCTAAGGTTTCTCTTAGTCAGAATTGACAGCATGGTAGAAAGCTTGTACAAAAGAAGTTTTGCAGCCTTTTCAATGATTTCAAAGTTGCATGTAGAGTAAATGAAGGGAATTGTAATGAAGAACGTGCTGGGTGCCAGGGCTAATGCAAACTTCTCAAAGTGAAGACAAACGTATGATATGAAAGGACAAGTGGGAGCTGTCTGAAATTGGAGATTCCTAACTTGGGGTCTTAACTGTCTAGGTTTCCCTTGTTTCTGAGAGATAAAGTATCTTTTATCATTTTATTAACTGCAGAACTGTACCAAAATATTTACACAATACATGGGGAGGCAAAGCATGCCCTAGCCAGTGACCACCTAGTCTCTTGGTATGTATCAGCCAGTATTCCCATTGGAGGTGGGTCAAGGCAGGCTCAATTACTCACAGTGAAATTAGTCAACCAGTGGCTGTTTTTCTATCTTCTCCTCTTAATAAGAAAGTTCATTGTTGTGCTTGGCACAATGGATGGATATATGGATTGTGATGAGTTCCCAATAGAATGATTTTTTAAGAGTTCATTGCTAAGCCATTTGTTACCATTTTTTTTTGGGGGGGGTGTGTCCAGCTTGTCTTCCTATATGCATGTCTAATAGACCTTATGTTTTCATTTCTTTATGCACTGATTTTTTAAAAAAAAACACTCAAAGGAAATCTTACAACAAACCCAACCTTTCCAAATGTGATGATGAGTTCTGCCTTTGTTTCTTGTATTCTCACGTTTTGTTTATTTTTAATGTTCGTAACGTCAGGCCCATGCATATTGGATGTATCGGGCTGGGTGCTGACTGGACACAAGTCTGGTCTTCTCCTTGGACTCATCAATTCAATTCATCTCAATGGCTTCTCACTTCTGAAAACAATCTCCAGCCCCTTTCCTGTCCACAAGGGACAGTTTGCTGCATGAAGGCTTTTGCTGGTCCGGAAGTGGGACTGGCTGACAGCACGGGCTCCCTGGCACCTCTCGCCTCCTCACGCAGTCCCATGCTTGAGCATCTTCGCTTCCAGAAAGCTCCTGGCCCACTCCTCTCCCAGTGTGTGTCCACGAAAAAACAAAATGTCACCAGATGGAAAGGGCGGAGATGCTACCCTGAATTCCACCGCTTCCCCCTGTGGAGACCTCAATGAGCTTGTCTCATGTAATACAATCGTTTCATTTTTAATGGTTGCTCTCAATGTGTAAATGCAGTGCTAGATGTTCTCCTATTAGTGGATGCCCGGATCCTGTCACGGCGAGGGGTTTTAATGGACACAATGAATGAGACAGACGGCATCCCCTGGCTTCCTCGAGTGCGATGGGAGAGGGTCCTGGGGTGCCTTCCTCTCCCAGTCTTCATCTAGCACTTTCCTGTCCCTGCACCTCTTCCTTGCTGAGCCCGGCTGCTCCGCCCGCCAGCTGGTCGCTCCAGTGTGTCTGAATTAGAGAATCACGGCAAGCTTTGCATCTCTTTGAAATCAGTTGTATTCAGGGTTTTTGTTTCCTGTTGTGATGCTCTAAATGAAAAGGGGTCCCAGAACCATGGAAACAGTCGGGTAATTAAAATGCTTAATTTCTCCTTGTTGCTGGATGCCTGCTCTTTGCAGATGACGTCTTTCAATGCTGTGGCCCAGAGCACACAAGTGGGGTCAGGTGTAGAGAGACATTTGGAGTGCACTTCGTCAGGACACAGCCCCTCCCACCCTCCTTTCTTGGGAAACCCAGTTCTCTCTATGTATCTGGGATGCCACTCTCCACTTGCAGTAGTATGGTTACATATTAGAGCTATCACAGTGGGATAGAAACCTCTGTGGAACAATAATAATAATCGAGGGCCACACACCTCTGCCTTTTCATCTTGGCTTCTGAGTATAAATATTTGGGCATAAGGTTGCTATGGGTTGCATTGACGCAATGGCAGTGAGTTTGATTGGAGTTTGGAGTGTATGTGCGTCATAGATAGCGCTCCAATCGAGTAATGAGTAAGTGCTCAGTTTATATGACAGTCAGTTTCAATGGTGGTTTCATAGAGGAAATGCATGAATGTATTACTAACTCTTCCTTCAGAATTGCTAGAAACTTGAGAATACCTGTGGAGCAGAAAAACGTACGCTTAATACAAAATATTCCTAAATATATATTTGCCTCTTTTAAAGGAAAATTTTATAGGCACCTACCATGACCATACCATGGGTTCACAGAGTCGCTGTACCAAGAAGTACTTGTCAACATTCCATCATTTCAAGAGATAGCAAATGAGCAAGGAATTGACCCCAGAAATTTATGGAATATTAACTGAAATGTTTCAACATGCTGATGAAGGACTGGAAGCACCCACTCATCGAGGCCAGGAAATTTGGAATACAGCTACTTGGGCAACTGACTGGAGGCAATGCATATTTTACCTATTCCAAAGAAAGGTGACCCAACAGAATGCTCAAATTATACAACAATATTAATACAATATCAAAATTAATATTAGTTGATAATATCCATCAATAACCAGACAGCAATAGTAATATTAATAAAGGTAAAATTTTGCTGCAGCTCATCCGACAACAGTTGCATCAATACCTTGACTAGGAGCTGCCAGAGGTACAATCTAGATTCAGAAGAGGATGTGGAACAAGGGATATCATTGTAATGTCAGATGGGTCTTGGCTAAAAGCAGAGAATATCAGTAAGACATTTACTTGTGTTTTCTTGATTACGCCAAGGCATTCAACTCTGCGAATCATAAAATACTATGGATCACCTTGAGAAGAATAGGAATTCCAGAACACTTCACTGTGCTCATGCAGAACTTGTACGTAGATCACAAAGAAATTATTTGAACAGAACGAGGGAATGTTGCTTTGTTTCAATCAGAAAAGGCGTACGTCAGGATTGTATTCTCTCACCAAACTTATTAAATCTGAACACTGAGCAAATAAGCAGAGGAGCTGGCTGATATGAAGAAGGGTGGGATGGCAGGGTTGGAGGAAGGCTTATTAACAACTTTTGACATGCAATTAACACAAGCTTGCTGGCTGAAAAGGAAGTGGACTTGAAGCCCTTGCTGCGGCCAACGAAGGCTTGCACGCTTCAGAAGGGACTGCAACCCAATGCAAAGAAGACCAAAGTCTTCACAAATGGACAAGTATGTAACATCGGGATAAATGGAGAAAAGACTGACGTTGTCGAGGACTTCCTCATGCCCGGATCCACAATCAGTGCTCATGTAAGCAGCACTCAAGAGCTGAAAGGGGACACTGCATCAGGTAAGTCTGTTGCACAAGACCTCTTCAGAGTGTTGAAAAGTAAGGGTGTCTCTTGACTGACTAAGGTGTGCCTGACCCAAGCCATAATATTTTCAATGACCTCATATGCATATGAACATCGGACAGTAAATAAAGAAGACCAAGAAGAATCTATGTACTTGGATTGGGGTGCTGGAGAAGAATATTGAAAGTATCATAAACTGCTGAAAGGTCAAACCAATCTTTCTTAGAAGAAGTCCACCCTGAGTGCTCCTTAGAGGCAGGGATGGAAAGCCTTCATCTTGGGCGGAGCCCCAGTGGTGTAATGGTTGAGGGTGGGACTGCGGCCCATGGGCTTGGCGGTTCAAATCCAGCAGCAGCTCTCCAGGAGCAAGGCTGGGTAGCTCCCACAACCACAAGAGAGCAATGATGCCCCCTTCAAAAAAGAAAAGACACTTCATCTTACATACTTTGACCATGTTGTCGGGAGAGACCAGTGCCTGAAGAAGGACATCATGCTTGGTAAAGTGGAGGGCCAGTGAAAAAGAGGCAGGCCCTGACTAACATAGACTGACACCGTGGCTACAACAATGGGCTCATACATAAGAGCAATTGTCAGGATCCAATGGGCTGTGCAGTGTTTCGTTTGGTTGTGCACAAGGTCTCCGTAGGTGAGAACCAACTTGACGGCACCTACTTAATGGCACCCAACAGTACACCCTGCTCATTCATTCTCAGACTGTGCGGATATATGTGTGGGGTGGGGGGAAGTGGGTTGAATCTCCTCCAATGAATTAGCAGTCCAATGAATAGCAGTGATGTGAAAAGTGGTAGTCGTCCATTCATTTGGGGATCCATAAAGGCTCAAAGGGAGTCCTGAAGTTCTTGTGGGTAAGACATGGCGCTGCTAATGGCAAGCTTGGCAGTTCAAGTCCACCTGCCAGTATGCAGTGGAAAGATGAGGCTATTTGCTGCTGAAAGATTTACAGCTTCAGAAACTCTATATAGGCCTAGACTCCACGGCAGTGCACATATAGGCCCTCATGATTAGACCTGCAAAACCAGGGGGTGATTAGACATGCCCAAGGACCAGGTAGCCAGAACAGGGACTAAATGGGGTTGTCTCCCCACTGTCTGCATAGAGCTACAACAAAGGAGTTGAAAAGAAATCAGTCACCTGTTAGATAGCTCTGGGAAGATCCAAACTGAGCATGCTCAGACACAAGCTCTCCAGGGCAGGTGGGAGGTCACCTGGGAGCATAGACTAGGCCCAACCACATGACATCACACAGGTGGGTCAAAACTCAGCCAGTAGGACCAACCAATACCCTCAACCGCACTTCCCCAGCTAGTGTGGAGGGGAGGGAATAAAAGCAGATGGCCCACCTGCGACTTCCTCTCTTGTTCCCAGTGTGCTTCGCAGGCAGAGGGTGGGAGTCCTTGCTGTGTTTGGGCATGCACAAGCCTGCATGCCCACGCAGGGCCTGCTCAGGGCCCACAGTTCCCTTGGCCCCTGTGATTTCCTTGTTCTACAAGCATGGTTTCAAGGCCCCATTCTAGTATTTTCCCACGTTTTATTATTATTCATGCATGACCTCCCATGCACAGCTCCCGAGTGGCCTTGTATGCTTTTGTGTTAGTCTGGTTTGCCTAGGGAAACAAATCCAGAGACACTCATCTGTGTGTAAGAAAAAGAGTTTTATATCAAAGAGCAATTGTTATCTTAAGGAAACACTCTAGCCCAGTCCAGTTCAAGTCAATAAGTGCAACATTAAGCCATTAGTTTGATATTAGCCCATTAATTCCTCTTTAGATTCACACAGCACATGCAATGATGACGAATTCAGGAAGATCACAGGCCTGTGTGTGGAAAGTCCTGTGGATCCATCTCCAAGGACTTAGCTGTGTGGCTCCATGTAACTTCTCAACAGGAAGGAGAAACAGAGAGAGAGAGAGAGAGAGAGAGAGAGAGAGAGAGAGAGACCCAACTCTTCTGATGTCAGAATCAAGAGAGAGGAAATTCCCAGAGTCCTCATGAGGTAGCCACGTTCACAAGGAAGCTTTAATCATGCTGTGAGCAGATTGACAGGCTAGACTTCATCCTTATAACCTATTTATTAAGGTGACGTGAACTTATGTAACTATCACAGCTTTCCAGAAGCAACATGTGCTTTTTGAGACCATAAAACCTGAAACTTCCCTTTTCCTCATAAAAATCACTTGGATTAAAAACATACTGCTGCCTCGTGAATTCCTTCAGCACCTGAAAGCATGAACCAAGGTATCCCTATCCAGGAACCTAACACACACAAAAAATTGGGGGAACATTCAGCCCAAGGGGTTAATATCTAGATGATCTCTGAGATCTAAGCCAATCCTAATGTTATAGGAATCTGTGATTGTCATTCTAAATTATGAAATATTCTTAGCTTATGAGCCATTTGTGTTAGCTTTTGCTTTGAAATACACATTTTAAAAGAGGACTAAGTGTTAGTGCAAGAAATCAGTGAATTCTGACTCAAACTTTAAGTGGAAAATTGTTGCTTTCTTATGATAGCCTATACTGTGTGGTCCTATGACTCCTGCATCTCCCTGCTACTCCCTTGATATCCTTTTCCTTTTGTCTTCTGTCATATGGACCACAGATCACTGCCAGGCACGGCTTTTCCTGGCAAGACGTTCCAGCCCTAGATTAGCAAGGCTTCCCACAGCCAGTCATAGTTGGAGTCCCCGTCTGTGTTTCTGATTTTGTCTTGTTCTGCAGATGAAAAAAGAAAGACTATTATCCTACTGTCTCGTAAACTCTCAGTCACACACAAAAATCCTTCTTTATGTTACCCGCATTGTCTAGATTCAACCCACCTCCTTTTTTTTGCTGGCTATCTCAGTTGGCTGTTGCTTTTGGTAAACTGGGAAGCTATTTGAACCAGAAAGCAATTTAAGAACTAGAAATATAGTGCTCTTTTCAAAAAACCCACTAAGGTTTTTGTGTGTCTCGATATTTTCTCCTTTCAAGAAGAGTTCCTTCTCCACCATTCTGAAAAGAGGATTAATGGGCAGCCAGTGTACCTTGACCAACAGGGAGTGTAAACTTTGGGGATGTGATCATTAGGGTCATTTGGTGCCAACAGGGCACCAGAAAAAAGATGTGGATGGAGCCTAGCCTGTCAATCATATCACAACCTGATGGTATCTCCTTGCGAATGTGGTCTCATAATAAGGTTTCTGGGAACTTCCTCTCCCTCTCTCTGCCTCCACCTTTCTGCCATTGAGTCACATGGAGACCTGCCAGAGCATTGTGGTGCTTTTACCAGCATTGGATCCACTGGCCTGTGATCTTCCTGCATTCTCCATCATTACATGTAGCTGTGTGTGTGTGTGTGTGTGTGTGTGTGTGTGTGTGTGTGTCTGAAAAGGGATTTACGAAAGAGTAGCCGATGTATGGACTTGATTTAGACTGGACCGGGATGTTTTCTTGATATACAATTACTCCATGATATAAAGCTTTTTCTTACACGTATATGAATGCCTTTGAATTTGTTTCTGTAGTCAATCTGGCCTAACACAGGGGAGAAGCCATATGTCCCAATGGAACCAACCACTGTCTCTCCCGTGGGCTCATTAACCTAATGCCATCAAGGTCATTATGACTCACAGAGTAAAACCAAGCTCACTGCCGTCGGGTTGAAGCCTACTCGTAGAGACCCTGAAGGACTGGCTAGAAGTACTCCAGTGGGTTTTTGAGACCCTAATTCTCTATGGGAGTAGAAAGCCCCGTCTTTCTCCCACAGAGTAGCTGGTGGGTCATAGTTACTGACCTTACAGCTAGCAGCCCAACCCATAACCATTATGCTTTCCAGTCTCCTTAGTTCTGGCTCATGGTGACCCTCTAGAAGGGTTCCATCTTTCTCCCATGGAATGGCTGGTGGGTCTGAACTGCTGACCTAACTGTTAGTATCCAGTGCCTACCTGACAGTGCCACCAGGCTCCTAGGTCCTCAAAATAAATAGACCCTCTACTGGATGGTCTCAGGGTCCAGAAAGTTGTACCTGAAATGGCAGTGCGTGTAGGTGTGCGATGCAAACACTTAACATGGTCATTTGCTAACCAAAAGGCTGAAGGTGTGAGTCTGCCTGGAATCTTCCTGAACATAAGGTCTGAAAAAATGCCTTAAAAAAATTTAGCTATCGAGAATGCTATAGAGGATACATATGAGTCATCAGGAGTTGTAGTTGATTCTCTGGACACTCTTTGCGGGTTGGTTGGCACATCCATGACATAGCCCCTGCACTGATGTCCCCCCTACATGTAAAATAGACATCCTTGGAAGTCACTTTGCAGACGTGCACATGTGCGAGTGGTGTGGGAGGAGTGAGAGAAAAGCTAGGATCTGCTGAAGTTGCTCTTCATCTCACGAGAAGTGTGAACATGATGGCATCTCTTATCAAGAAGGTAGGACCATTGCTATTCCATGGTGGGGCCAGCCAACCCCCAGCTTGACCAATGGTCAATAGCGGAGTGCATCAGGGGACAGGGGGGTGGGGGGGATACTTTACCTTCTTTATTCCTGCCAGGTGGTTAGGAGAATTAAGTACCTGTAAAGTGCTTAGCAGAGTGACAGGTGCTTATTATGTGTCCATAGTAACTGCTTAGTAAGTCAAAGTGAATACTGCTGGTTGTAGTTATTAGCAACAGAGAGTGGAGAGTGTGTCTTAAGCACTTGTTATTCATGTGGTTTAAAATGTATGATATCAGACAGAGAATTAGCATATCGATGTATCAGAGTACACTATCAAAAGTTTCACCTTTTCAACGGTGCCAGCTGCTACTCAGTGTTAAAAATGCCATCATCTTGAAAGAGAGGTTGCTGTCATTTGAATGGTCATGAGGTCTTGGTGTCTTATAAAAGTGCAAGACCCAAAATTCCAACCTGGAATAATAGGAGGACACTTTACCCCTTTTCAGTAAACTATCAGAGTCTATCTCCACCTGGATACTCAGAGGTAGTCCCTGGGCAGGAGGTGGACCAAAGGGCATACGAGGACAAGGGCCTACAAATCCTACATCCTGAAAGAGTCAAAGTTAGGGAGCTCTGAAATGGAAGACTGTGACCCCTGGTACTTCATTGTGAATTCAAATTACCATAGAGATGAATAGACTCGTCTTTCCCTGGGTCTCTGAGATAGGCTAGCCCTCTAGGGGGTGGCCATGTTGTATTCTGGAAGGGTGGGTGTCAAAGAGATCTGTAAAAATAGTCTGAAACTTTCTGATATGTCATCAGGCCCAGCGAACTTCGGCAACTGCATGCATTTTGCTTGCCTTCGTAGTTTGGTTTTGTGGTTTGGGCTGGAGTTTGTAGTGCATTAACTTACCTTTTTTTGTTTTCTTTTGGAAGTTAGGGGTTAAGACAACTTTTATTGATATGATTTAAGTAAAAGCGAATAAAATGTATTCAGAGTATATTAGTGAAGGGTGGATTATGAATCATTCAGATTTTTATGATTTGAATATCATTTGAAGCAGTTTCTTTAGTGGTAAGAATTGACACAAATGAGTGACATTTAGTTTTAGGTCAGAAGCCGAGATATGTTTGTTAAAGAGCAATAAGACTGAAATTTGTTTTGAATCCCCTGGGGAAAAAGCAGAATAAATTATTCCATTGTGCTGCCACTACTCAAAGTATGACAACCACTGACCAGTAGAGCAGACAGGTATATAAGGGAGAGGAAGGGACATTTGCTGACTGATATGCCGTCATTGAGTTACGTGACTATCAGTGTTCCTTTCCTAGGCCCCTACTTTGCTAATGCATAACAATCTCCCCTTGGGGGAGACACTTCTTTATCGGACTGGATTCACTCTGCCTCATTGAATGTCGATATTCAGTACAACTCTTGACCTTCCCTCTCTATGGTCTGAACTGACCTACTTGAGGGAGGCGCCTGAACGAGTCACCCACATTGTATAAACATCTCTACAGAACACCGTGCTGGGAAGATTGCTGTCTTTCAGAGAGCTGTTACATAACGATTGGGACTGTGCCCCCTGAAGCCAGGTCGTGATGTTTCTAGAGCTTAGCATACAACGGAGCTAGCTAAAAACAGAGACTCTTTTTACCCCACCATCAAGAATCCCAAAGCTGCTTGATATTTGTGTTTTAGCAAACTGACACAGTGCCAAGCAAATGACACAGGTTGTCTCATGGGATTCCAGAACTAGCAAGTGATGCTTATGATTTAGCGGGCTGGAAGAATAGAGTCTTCTAAATGATTCTAAAATCTTCCACCTACAGTGATGTCCCCCCCCCCCCCAAAAAAAATAATCTTCCACCTAGATGAGCATCAATTTAACATTCTCTGCTTGGAGAAAAACTGCACTAGGGAGTGAGTTCTAGCTGGAGTTGATTTCCACTCAATGTGCCCCTATCGGACGGAGTAGAAGTGCCTCTATGGGTTTCAGAGGCCACAAATCTCTATGGGAGCAGGAAGTTTCATCTGTCTTCCGTGGCCATGCTGGTGGAATAGAGTGCTGACTTCGGGCTTAGCAGTCCAATGTGTGACCCACTGCATATCTGTGACTGCCTATCTCACAGTCTCAAAAACCTCTCCCAAAGTCTCAGCTTTTCCATGTTATCATTGCAGCCCACCAAGGTGCCCTTTCAATGCTTCTCCTTTGTGTTCTTAACTCCAGGTTTGCGACACATAAATAATGCTGTATAGCCTCATCGCTTCAAGTGGCCTTGCTAGATCACTTTCAACATCTAAAGAACTCATAATCGTTCGTCATGCCTCACAGCTTGTTCAAAAAGCATGGACTGAGGAAATACCTGCAGCAAACTTGTGTGCTCCCTTCAATTAAGACCCTAATTTTGTTTTGAGGAATTACTTCATTTTTCAATAGTGCTCACTCTTATCTAATACAATGCCTTTCTCTTTGCATGTAACTTAGAATGACATGAAAATTACTTGGTTCTTAAAAAATAACTTTAAATGATGATTTATTATAGCAAGGAATAATTTAGTACTGTTTCTTTTGGAGAAGGAAAAAAGTATTTTAAAGGCATCAAAAACTGACACCAAATAAGATTAACTTTCTTTTGGAAATTTAATCGAGTGCTTTAATGGTCATTAAATTTGGCTCACAATTAATTTGGAACAAACTATATAGCATTAGTGAATAGAACTGGCAATAGTTTAGAAAATGTGGCATGTCGAGATAATAATAACAGTGGAATTTATGATATCAGGATGAAAAATTAGTCTTGTTGTCAACAGTGTAGCTTTACATAGTGCTTGGGCTCTAGCATATTTTGAGTATATAGGGAGCAGCACAAAGGCTGCTTGTAGAGACATTCTTTCCTTTAAATGTATCTAAATATTATTCTGTAATATTCTCATCACAGAATCTACTTAAAGCAACAGAGGTTCATTGACGACTAGCAGTGATCTGGACTGGGGACACATTGAAATTCACAGAATGAAAATGGTCCCTCTGCTAGAGACTTGGTGGAAAAGCATTTTGGAACACTTTCAACAGGAACTAAAAATTTACAAAAATCATAATTGGCCAAAAGACAGTCAGAGAAGTCAGGGGTAGGATATCTAAAAGGAGGAACTTAGTATAGATAACAAGATCCGTCTTGGAAGACGCACAGAATACTCCTTAGAAGTGAGGATGGTGAGACTCTCATACTTTAGATATGCTATCAGAGGGACCAGACCCTGGACAATGACATCATGCTTGGTAAAGTACAGGGTTAGTTACTTAGAGGAAGGTCTTCAATGGGTTGAATTGACACCTGGATACAGCGCTGGGCTCTAACATAGCAACACTTGTTAGAGGATGATACAGGCAGGACCAGACAGTGTTTTATTCTGTTATTCATAAAGTTGCTAGGATACAGACCTGACTTGATGATCCCTAACAACAACAGAAACATAGCGGCTGAGTGGATAACATATGTATGATTACATGTTTGGCTACAGCACTTAATTGCAAGTATACAGGCTCTTCATTTTATTTGCATTTTATACACGGCAGGTTTTTTCTTTTGGGTAATATGCTATAATTTTTTTCTCAGTCAGTCATATCTATTTCTGGAATCTCATTGTAAAGATTGACCAGCAATAGTATTGTGTATTAAGACCCTTGTGGTATGAGCTATCACATCTTGCTTTAAATGTATTTAACCATAATCGAAAGACCTTTTGGGAATAGACATGTGATTGCCAGCATAAAGGTCAAAGGGAAGGACAGTTTTTTTTTAATTATTAACAATTTTGTTGGGGGGAATCTTACAAATCTTATGACAATTCATCATTTAATTGTATTGAACACACTTGTACATATGTTGTCATCAACATTTCCAAAACATTTTCTTTCTACTTGACTCCTTGGTAGCGGCTCCTCTTTTCCCCCTTTACCTCCCCCGCCCTCCCACTGTCCTGAATCTTTGATCAATCATAAATTATTATTGCTATTTCATATCTTATACTTTCCATTGTCTCCCTTCACCCACATTTTTGTTATTCATTTCCCGAGGGCAGAATTATATATTCAACCTTGTGATGGGTTCCCCCTTTCACGCACATTCATTCCTCTACCCTTATGATAGTGCTACTCCCACTACTGCTCCTGGGGGTTTTATCAGTCCTGAATTTCACGTGTCAAGAGTTCTTATCTGTTATCATTGTTTGTACTCTGTTCTAACTGGATTTATAAGGTAGAACTCAGTCATGATAGTGGTGGTGTGGGGGTGGGGGAGGAAGCATTCAGGATCTAGAAAAATGATGTGTGTTTCATCAGTGCTGTACTGCACCCTGGTTGAGTTGGTCCTTTCTTGCAACCCTTCTGTGGGGGGGATGTTCAATTATCTACAGATGGGCTTTGGGTCTCCTTTCCAACCCCCCACTTTTGCATTGATATACTTGTTTGTTTTGTATCTTTTGATAGCTGATCTAGTCGACATGTTATGATCACACAGGCTGGTATGCTTCTTCCATGTGGGTATATTTGTTTCCTTGTTAGGTGGTCACTTGTTTGACTTCAAGTTTTTCAGACCCCAGACACTTTGTCTTTTGATAGCCAGACACCATCTGCTTTCTTCACCATATTTGCTTATGCTTCCATTTTGTCTTTAGCTCTCATGTTGTAAGGCAAGTTTCAAAGAGTGCCAGGTTATTAGAACAAAGTGTTCCTGTGTTTAGGGAGGCTTTGAATAGAGCCAAAAGTTCATCTGCTATCTTTATACTTAGCGTATAAATACATGTATCCCTTTCTCTATAAATTAATATATTTACATATATAGATGTCTATAGTTACATTCTAAAGTAGATTTTGCCTCGTACTTCTTTCCTCTTACTTCTTCCATCTTCCTCCTGTCCCACTATCATACTCACTCTTCATTTGACTCTCAGTAATTCCCTCAGATACTTTGCAGTTGATCAAACCCCACAAGGCATTATGCACCATCCTTGCCATCAAGTTTAGATTTCTTGTTCTTCCCTTATTTCTGAGTTTGCTGACTTCCTGCTCCCCCTCCCCACAACCTCCTTTCCCATGTGCCCCTGGACCACTGGTCTAACGTCTTCTCCTCAGGATTGTTTGTCTTGCCTATCTTATATAGATAGACATAGAAAGAAAGAAAGAAAGAAAGAAAGATCTGTCTGCTGACCCTTATGAGTGTTTTCCAATCAGGTCTGATGAGGTGCCAACCCCTGTCTACCGATTCAGAAGTCTATTTTCAGGATTTCTCAGGGACTTAGTTTCTTTGCTCCCCCTGCTGCCCTGTTGCACTCACTTCAACTGAGCAAACTTTCCACACAGTGTTTCCAGTGCTGTTTCTGACAGCATGTTGGGTCAGTGAGGGAATGTTGTGTCTCATGGTGGGGCAGCCCTATAGGCCTTTTTGTGCATTGGCTGCTCTGAGCAGGGATGTCATCCCTAGGGCTTGGTGGGACATGATGAGGTCCTCTCTCTCTCTCTCTTTGCCTCTTAGTTTGCACCTATGTGGCCTGGACAGACCTACCACTCTCCCCAGGCTATATCATCAATGTTATCCTCTGTTTTACATTATTCTGAGGAGGAGGTCCAACATAGCTCTGCTTGAGTCCGACCCCATTGTCCTCTCTGTTAGTTTGTTGCTCCATGCTGGTATATTGCCCTCAAGGCTTGGTGCTCCAGGATGGGTCTGATCCCACTCTCCAGAAAGACAGTCTAAAAAATTCAGCATGGAATCTAGACTCATGTCAAGACTCTAGTATTAGGTTTTGAGAAATCTGATTCCTCTATTCTTTTTAAACAATTTATTGGAATTTGTATTCAACATTTAAAACTACTTATTAACCCCCACAACAGCTTACCCTTTCCCCCTTCTTTGGTTTCTCTTCACCCTATTCAATTCAGCCATCTTCCCCTTCACTCTCAGCTATCTAGCCTATAGGTTCATTTCCATCTCCGGTACCCTCCCCTCTTTGGTAACTATCCTGTTCCCTTTGGAATGAAAGACTTTATCTTATTTGTTTGGTTTTTTTTTTTCTCAAATGTGATTTGTCCTTGTGTGATTGACTAATTCCCCTCAGCATAATCTTCTCTGGGTCCATCCATCCATGCATGAGGTACTTTGTGGTTTCATCTTTTTTTTTTTAAAGCAATGCACGGTATTCCATTGTGTGTGTCTACCAAAGTTTCTTTATCCATTCTTGTATAGGTGGACATTTAGGTTGTTTCCATCTTCTTGCTATTGTGAAAAGTCCTGCAAGGAACATGAGCACACACATATCTGTTTGAACTATGGCTCTTACTTCTTTAAAGTATAAACCCAGTGGAGGGATTGATTGCTGAGTCCCATGGAACGTCTATCCCGGTTGTATGAGGCAACACCATATCACTATTCACAGTACAGATTTGTAGTGCCACAGGGAGTGTCTGAGGGGGTCTCATGGCTCCACATCCTCTGCTGCATTGTCGTTTTCTATTTTTGCTTTAAATTTTGACTGTCATTGTCCCTGTTATGATATGCATCTCTTAGATGGGTAGAGAACATGAGCATATTTGGCAATTTGGTTGTCATCTTTAGTGGACTGTATTCATGTCTTTTGCCCATTTTAAAATTGGTTTGTTCGTCTTTTTTTTTTTTTAATTAAGGTGTTGCCGTTTTCTAGAGATTTTAGAGATTAACCTCTTGTCTGTTTCCTACCCCCACTTCGTATGTTCTCTTTTGAGTCTTTGATGAAATCTTTGGATACTTATTCTTAGTACCTACTTAATGACCTCCCTTAGGAGCCCTAGATGTAGTGGTTATGGGTTGCGCTGTGATTGGCAGATTGGCAGTTAAAAACCACCAGCAGGGCTGAGCCCCGGTGGTGTAGTGGTTGTTCGCGGGTCTGCGGCCCACTGGGTTGGAGGTTCAAATTCAGCAGCAAGGCTGGGCCTCCTACTCCCACCACCAGAGGGCAGTGATGCCCCAAAAGCAAAACAAACAAACAAAAAACACTAGCATCTCTTCAGGAGAAAGACTAGACTTTGTACTCCTGTCCAGTCACAGCCTCGGGAACCCACAGAGGGTCGCTGTGAGTCAGCATGGACAAGATGGCAGTGAGTTTCGTCTGGGGTTTTAAATGACCTACTCATTCATCTATTTTGTCAAGAAAACAATACCATTTACAATTGCCACACAAAAGACTAAATACCTAAGCAGAGAAATGGCAGAGGAGCCAGCCTCCAACATTTCATCATGGGTCTGGTAGGTGCAATTATACAGCGATAATAAAGATTATAGTAAAGTCATAGAAAGGATGAGAGATAGAAATAATGGAGCCAGACACATTTCATGGTAGCATGCTCACCTCCTGGGTGGCCATGATCTCAACACACAGCACAGGCAGGAGAGACCCAGGGGGAGACCCAGTTTATTGCTGACCAGGGGTTATATAAATCTGGGGGGCATGATTACAGGATGATCTAGGGACATACATGTAATAGGAAAGGGAGATACTGGGGTCCCACATGTGACAAGATGGGCAGACCTTTGATTCATGGTGGGGGCCTAATCTTGATTGCCCTTGGACAGGAGACTTGATCTAATCAAAGCTTTCAGGGGAAGCGATCCATTGTCCTAACAGCAGGGAGTCAGCCCTATGTTTTGTGTAAAGTAACCAGATTTTAAGAGGAACACATTGACCTGGGTCGGGGGGGGGGGGGGGGGGGGGGGGGGAGGGGTCTGTTCTTGATTAAAAATTTGGTCTATATGGAGCAGCAAAAAAGTTCATAGAATGCAAAAATATATTTATTTTAATTTAGTATATTTATTTTAATTTTCAAATGCCGCAGGACATTGTTAAATTGTTAAAAAGTGGGACGTCTGGTCACTTTATTTTTGTGGTGAGACAATGACATCTGGATGGTTCCAACTTTTAAGGAGAATATCTCCAAGCATGTGACCTCTCCCCAAATGAGGGCAAACAGCTTCTAATATATGGTCAATACATTGAGGGAGATAATTTTGGAAAAGTCCTATATGCATCCCAGAGATAATTTTGGAAAAGTCCTATATGCATCCACAGAGAAACAAAAGAATCGTATAAGAAAACTAAGCGCTCTCCTACAAGAAACCAAAGAGATCTATATAAGTGAAAGAATAATCCATGTTTATACATAGGAAGTCTTTAATATTTATTTAATATTGTAAAGCTGCCAGTACTATCCAAAGAAATTAGTAAGTACAACACAATTCTGATCCAGAGTCTAACATCATGTTTTGTTTTGTTTTGTTTTAGTTCTTAAGAAATTTTAATTTACAAATTATATTTCGCATTTCCAGAAGAATTTTCCAGGCTCTTGTCTCTAGACCTGGTGGTGGTGCAGTGATTAAGCGCCCAGCTGTGGGGAGGTCGGTGGCAGGAGGTGGGAGAAGGCTGTAGCAGCCTGTCCCAGGGGCGCACGCATCCGGGAGATCTCCTGTGTCCTGGAGCCTCTGCGGGTGGAATGTGAGGACAGTGCAGCCCTGCGAGTCTACAGGCCCTACGAGCCGGCCATGGACTCGAGCCACTGACCACGAGACTGCGGGGAGCTCATGGGCAGGGCATGGGGTGTCACAGTCCCAGAGGCCATCACAGGCTCGCGACCGCTCCTCGGGCAACTAGGAAGGGCGATGCTTGTCCCCACGGATGCTCCGGTACTTGGCCATGTCTTCAGGGAACACTTTGGAAAGTTCTTCAATCAACACACTTTTAAATTTCTTCATGGTGTCCATCTTGCCTCTCACCTGCTCATTCTTGGCCAGCGCCCTCTCCAGGCACTCCTTGGTGTACAGCTGGGGTTCCGACCTTGATCAATGGACTCAAACACTTCGAGCGGCACCATAATGTCTTGAAGCTGCTGCTGCACTTATCGATGTCCTGTAAGCCAGTGACGATAAAATTCAGTTTCTGGTTGAGCCCGGCCTGGCTGCTGGGCTGGAAGTCGCTGGCAAAGATGCCTAGCTGCAGGATGTGCTCCAAGAACTTCTCCAGGTGCTCCTCCAGGTGGTCGAACTTCAGTTCCTGCTGCCCAGAGCCAGCACAGCAGCCCCACAGCCCGCAGAGTGCTTCCTCCAACTTCATGTTTTAAAGAAATTGAAAAATGAATTACTAACCTTCTATGGAGAGGGAGGGGACCCAGCTTAAGCAAAGAACTTAAGAAGAAGAAAATACCAGGTCTCTCACTTCCTAACCTCAACATGTATTACACAGTCACAGTAATTGAAACAGCCTGATATTATTATCATGATACATAAACCAATGAAACACAGTTGAGATTCTAGAAATAAATTCATTCACCTACAGGTTACAGGTCTTTGTAAAATGGCCAAAAGCATTAGATGGGAACTTGATTAGTCTCTTTAACAAATGATGATGGCAAAATTCAATCTCCATCTGCAGAAGGATGAAACAGGATCAATAACTCACACCATATTAAAAAAACAGAACTCAAGATGCCTAAAACACTGAAATGTAAATGTTCATGCTCCATGAGAAAATAGCGACAAATTTAAGCACCCTACTGCAGGGCAAAATATCAAATATAATTTTATAATTGTATTTCAATATCAAATATAATTAAGGAACCACACAGTAGGAAACAAGCTAGATGACTGGGGCCTCATGTCAAGACTTTCAAATGCAGTTAATGGTCCAATTTCAACTGCTTTACTTACATATGCCAAATGATACTAATTTTAAGCTGTTCCACAAATACATACTCCAAAGTATAATGCTTAGTTTATCAGATATTTGTTAAACGTTTATTGTTTTCATTTGCTTTGGTTGGTGGCAAGCAAGAGAGAAAATAATGTATACTAAGAAAATTATTGGAAAATTGGGAACAGCTTACAGAATTGAGGGAAAAACTGAAAAACCAGAGTGGGGTTTCTTTCTTTCTAGAGCTTGTGACCAAGTAAGAGCTGTATAATTTATAAAGGTGGAGATTAAAAATTACCTTAATGACTTACAAAAGCTGATTGAGCACAGGGGCACACTTGCACGATGCCTGGCTTGCCCTTACAAAGGTTAGCTCTTTACTATATGACAGAGACCAATTAGCAAACACTCTTTCTTTAGCATAACAAAGTCAAGAAGACCAAGGGATTGAACTAAACAAATTCTATTTCTACAGATGGCAAGGATGAAAAAATTCACTCTTGTCGATGGAGGAGTCAGAGGTGCAAAGAGGTACAGAGTTAATGGGAGTTCCTCTACATGGAAGTCTGAGGTCAAGGAATGAAAGTTCTTCATGTCAGACCTGTGTGATGCCCAGCATGTCCTGCTGTAGGTGTAGCCCTATAAGGCTAGACCAGCACAGGTCCTCACTCTGAGGAGCCTTTCTGCAGCCCCATCTTCATACTAGAGTGCCGACTTTGATGACTCAGGTGCTCCCCTGCTCCGACCACCAAAGAGGATTTTATCAGCATCAGAATTGTGATCTCAAATACTCTAAAAAAATGCAGGCTTGAGAGTTAAAAGGAAAAGGTGGAAAGATAAGGAGTACAGATGCAAGAGCATGAAGAAAAACCTGAAGGAGGTGAATGTATACTGAGAAAGCAATAGAGGAGCAGATAGAAGAATGGGGTTTTTCTAAAAATGTCAGAACAATGTCTAAAACTCATGAGCAAACGTCAGTGCTTTGCAATTATTTTTAACCTTGATGTTTGAACTCTGTTCTTTTGCCCACAACACACTTGTCTGTGTCAGCGTGCTGTATTGTGGTAGCTGATGAGTTGCTGTGATGCTGATCACTCTGTTACCAGCCATTTAGCTATCAGCAGGTGAACAGATTTCAGCAGAGCTTCTAGCCTAAGAGCAGACTGTGGAGAAGGAATAAGCTATCCACTGCTGAGGCACCTGACTCAGGAAACTTAACACCAGCGAGACATTGTCAGGTATAGTGCAGGAAGATGAGCCCCAACCCCTTTCCCCACCCCCGGGAGTGAAAGGCCCTCAACATACAACTGAGAAGAGCTGCTGCATGCTCAAAGTAGAGTTGACCATGATGATGTGGATGGAGTGAAGACTACAATGAGCTAATGGAGCACTGCGTTTCATGAGAAGAAAGAGCTGTAAACATCCACTAATCATGATGTAGAATGCATAAAGTACAAACCTAGGAAAGTTGAAAGTCAGAAAAAATGAAATGGAAAGCATAAAGATCAATCTCCTAGGTATTCGTGAGCTGAAATGGACTGGTATTTGGCCATTTTGAATCAGACAATCATATGGTTTACTGTCCCAGGAGTAACAAATTCAAAAGAATGGCATCATATTCATCATCAAAAAGAACATTTCAACATCTATCTTGAAGTACAGTGTTGTTTGTGATAGGCTTATACTTATCTGCTATGAGGAAGTCTAGTTAACACAATTATTATTAAAATATATGCACCAACCTCTAAAGCTAATGATGAAGAGACTACATGTCAGACCTGTGCGATGCCCAGCATGAAGAATTATACTAAGTTCTTCAGTCTGAAATTGATCAAATATACAGTCAGGATGCATTGATAATTATCGATGATTGGAAATTGGAAGTTGGAAAAAAGAAGGGACCATATTTGGACATTTTGGCTGAAGCGATAGAAATAAATTTGAAGATCATGTGACTTCTTCATTGCAAATAGATTTTTTTTCAGCAATATAAGCAGTGACTATACACAAGGACAGTGCTGGATTGACTATACTGGACTAAATGGACTAAAATGGACTACATCTGCAGGAAGAGACCATAGAGAAGCTTAATATTTGTAGCCAAAACAAAGCTGACGGTCAGGCGGATCATCAATTGCTCATATGTAATTTGAAGTTAAAGAAAATTCAAACAAGTCCATCAGAGCCAAAGTTCAAATTCGAACATATCCCACCTGAATTTTGAGAACATCCCAAGATTAGCTTTGACACGTTAAACACTAATGACAGAAGGTCTATTGAACTGTAGAATGACATCAAGAGTAACATAGATCAAAGTGAGTATCAGAGATTCTGAATGTTGCTCTTGCTAAAACAATAGGAAAAATGGTTGTGGCGGTCATGTGCTTATGTTAATGTTATGATTGAAATGTAGGGGTGACGTCTAGCCTGTTAATCTGGAGATAGCCATTGAGTAGCCAATGAGGCCTCTACGTGGGCATGGCTTTCTCCTGAGACTTCTGGGAAATCTCATGATATTTCCCTCGTGAAAATGAGAAGCTATCTTCCTCAGTTGTTGGGAGTTAGAGAGGCTATGAGTCACGGAAAGACAAGATGGCAGCGTCCGAGGAGCTAGAGGAGCCGGCGAAGAGACCACACAGCTTTGCCCTGATGGAGCCAGACCTCCGAAGCTGGGGCGGCCCGATGGAGACCTCTGCCAGCGATGAGTTGCTTTTGCTGTTGATGGACCCTGAGCCCTGGAGGCGAGGTGCCCAGCCAGCACCAGGATTCTGCACCCACTGATCTGTGACTTCGTGAGTCGGAAGAAGACTTTACAGACTGATTTCGGGCATATGAGTTAATATCGGACTTATGACTTTGAACTGGACTGAGCTGGGATGCTGTCTCCATGTCCTATTCTTTTTGTATATAAACTCTTTCTTATCTCGATATGCGTGTCCTTGAATTTGTTCCTCAAGTCTACCCGGACTAACACAATGGTAAACAAGTTGGATAAAAAATTTGAAGGACATATATAGGAAACAAAATATTATATTGGAATTTGAAAGGACCTGGAGTTAGAAAGTCAAATGGGAAGAACATGCCCAGCATACCTCAAGTTGAAAGAACTGAAGGAAAAATCAATCAAGCCTCAAGTGGTAGCATTGAAAGAGTCAGTGTTTGGACAAAATATTAAAAGAAGCAAGAAGTATTAAAAAAAGACAAAAGGTATATACAGAGTCACCGTACCAAAAATAGCCGATTGTAATTCAACCATTTTAAGATGTAGCATATGATCAAGAACCTGTGATCCTAAAGGACAAAGTTCAAGCTGCATTGAAAGCATAGGCCAGGGCTGAGCCCCGGTGGCGTAGTGGTTGTGCGCGGAACTGCGGCCCACTGGGACGGAGGTTCAATTCCAGCAGTGGGGCTGGACCTCCTACTCCCACCACCGGAGAGCAGTGATGCCCCCACCCCCACCGTCAAAAAAAAAAAAAAAAGCATAGGCCAAAAACAAGACTACAAGGATTGATGGAATGCCACTTGAAAAGTTTCAAAAAGCAGTTGAAGCACTGAAAGCCCTCACTTGTCTATGCCAAGAACTTTGGAGGTCAGTTATCTGGGCAACTCGCTGCAAGAGATCCATATTTTGTTTCCATTCCAAAGAAAGATGACCCAACAGAATGCTCAGATTATAGAGCAAGATCATACATATCACACGCAAGTAAAAATTTTGCCGTGGATCATCAACAGTGATTGCTGCAGTATTTCAACAGGGAGCAGCCAGAAATCCAACCTCAATTCAGATGAGAATAGCTTGAGGGCTACCATTCCTGATGTCAGATGGGTCTTGGCTGAAACAGAAAGATACTAGTTTCCTTGACTATACAAAGGCATCTGACTGTGTGCATCTTAACAAACTATGGGTAACATTGAGAAAGATTGGAATTCCCGAACACTTTATCATATGCACTACATGCATATCCTGTACATGGACCAAGAGGCAGTTGTGCAAATAGAACAAGGGAAAACTGAATGGTTTAAAGTAAGGAAAGGTGTATGTTAGAGTTTTTTTTCTCTTTTCCAAACTTCGTTAATATACCTAATGAGCAAATAACTTCCTTCCAAGAAGCTGGGCTGTATAAGAAGATCATGACATCAAGATTGGAAGGAGACTTATTAATGGGATATGCAGATGACACAACTTTGCTTGCCAAAAGCAAGGAAGACTTGAAGCCCTTGCCTATGAAGAGCAAAGATGGCAGCCTTCAGTGTGGATTACAGCTCAAGGTAAAGAAGCCCAAATCCTCACAACTGGTCCAAAAGACAAGATCATGAAAAATGGAGAAAATATTGACATTGTGAAATATTCCATTTTGCTTGGATCCACAGTCAATATTCATGGAAGCAGCAGTCAATGTCTTGCTTCGGGAAAATCTGCTGCCAAGACTACATTGAGGTGTTGAAGAGCAAGAATGGCTCTTTGAAGACTGAGGTGGCCCTGACCCAAGCCATGGTATTTTCAGTTATCCTGTATACATGTGACAGTGGTACAATGAATCATCAATCGATGCATTTGAGTTGTGGTATTGTTAGTTAATATTAAAAGTAAGGTGAACAGTCAAATCTCTCTTGGAATATGTGCAGCCAGACTGTTCCCTAGAAGTGAGCATGGCAAGGTTTCATCTTAAGTATATTGGACTATTTTAAATATGGTCTAAGGGTCATATACTTGGCGGTTCTATCAGATTCTATTAAACCAGTAAGTCTGCTCTCTTTTATGATTTTGAATTTTGTTTAACATTTTCCCCCTACCCTGGTGAGAACATTGTATTATGACCCTGATCAGAGCACTTAGGCATGGTAACCAAGCACCATCTGGTTCTTCTAGTCATGTGAGTAGAGGTTGTAAGTTAGTGTGGCCCACTAGACCTTCACACTGAGTTTCTTAAGTCTTTGATTTTCTTCATTCTTCTTTGCTCCTGATGGGAAGAGACCAAGAGTTAGAGCTTATATGACTGTTCCCAAGGTTTTAAGACTCCAATCATTGCTCATCAAAGTAAAATGTAGAATATAGTCTTGATGCTACCCTAGACCCTGGTCCTAAGCTTCTGAACACAATGACTCATTTCTTCAAGATGTTTATGGCTAAGGAGTTTTTTTTTTTTGCAGGGGGGGGGCATCACTGCCCTCAGGTGGTGGGAGTAGGAGGTCCAGCCTTTGCTCCATGGAGCTGGAATAGAACCTCCATCCCAGTGGGCCGCAGTCCCGTGCATAACCACTATGCCACTGGGACTCAGCCATGGCTAAGGAGTTTTTATATCTTCGCCCATGTATGCTTTTGTCCATGTACAAATACATACATAGATGTATCCCCTGCCAAACATAGATATGTTTATATATGTGTGTGTATATGTGCAAATATATGCATTCATGGGTATTTTCTCCCCTACTATAGCCTTAGCTTAGTTTAAGAAAAGGCTTGAAGCCTTTCTCAGTGACTTAAAAGTTGTAGCCAATGAAGGTGATTGTGATGAAGAATTTGCTTCAGAGTATGAAAGGTTGGTTCCATTGTTTCAAAAAGAGGAAACATTCAGAGAAATTCAAAGACAAGTAGGAATTGTCTCTAAGTAAAAAACGTCAGTAAATAAAACAGATGCAAAAGATCACATACTATATCATTGTTTTTACACATAAACTCCACCATAGATCAAGCCATAGGGAAAGGGAACAGGCTAGTGGTTGCCAGGGACTGTGGGGAGGAGATAAAGGGGAACAGACTCAATGAGTATGGGGCTCCTGTTTGCAATGCTTTGGAACCAGGCAGAGGGGAGGGCTGCAGACTTTGAATGTTCAGAACACAGTAGAATTGTAAACTTTTAAATAACTTATTTTATGTGACTTTTAGCTCAATTAAAAAAAAAGAAATCACTGCTGGCTGGGCACAATTTAAAATAACACATGTGGTGTTTTTGGTTTTTAAACAATCCTTTGAACTCAGCAACGGACTCTTTTACAGAATTTCCAGTTACACATCCAATCAGATTAGAATTGTCCAATAAAATTTAAACTGTTTTCATCCATTTGAATTGAGTTCGCATTTTTCCTAACTTAGTATAGGAAACATCATAACTCAAATCCCTGTTTACTCACAAACCCACAGAACTTTATGTCTCTATCGATCTAAATACACATGCCTATATGGAATCAGTGTTTAACTGATGCACTTATTCTGTTTAGATGATTGCACAGCTTTATTGATATCTGTGTGAAGAAATTAGTTTCAGTTTGTGAAACTCATGCTTTGTTTTGTCGAATAGTTTCAAAGGTCTTCGAAAGGAATTGGTATACCATTTAGCCTTTAGAATCTGGACAGTATATAATTCACTCCAGAAAAACAAACAACGGAAGTGCTAAGTTCTCCAATAAGTGCAGTTAGAAGAGTATTTAAAACACAGTTCCCCCAATTTGGGTGGCCATCTGAATCATTGACTTGGCTAGAAAAAAGAGAGGCTACCTAGTGGCTTGCCTGCTGGGATAGCGATTCGAACTGGTGAAACCAAATGCTGAAGTCATTATGGAAGGAGAGGCCAAGTATTAAAGCCATGATCGAGGAACATCTATATCCTTCCTATATAGTGGCTTTACGGACCAATGAGTATGGAAAGTCATCAAAATTGCTGAAGTGATCAAATGTTGTGAAAGGTTATTCACATGCCACTAGAAGAGAGTTGAAATAACTGAACAAAATGTATGTTGCTTCCGTGCGGTCTCCTCACTCACCCTAGTGCCCTCTGTAATACTTATTGAGTATTTAAAAAAAATACAACCCAAAGGGGGGAGTTGGCTGATTTCTGTGCTATGGTTCAAATTCAATATCCAGTGACATCTATGAGAACTAGAACTTGATGGACTGATGCTTTTGCTGGTCTTACCATGTTTTCCGCTTTGAAAGGTCCAGTCTTAGCACTTTTCTATGCCTCATTTCTATGGAAAAGTATGTATGTTTTCCTTGACAGGTTTCTGTCTTATAAAGGTTCTAAGTTTTGCAGGTTTTTCTGTGTTTCCCTAGATAGCTCCCTGGGTAATTCTCAATGACAGGTATTTGTGCTTCTGGGCTAGCTGCAGGATAAAAACCAAAATACAAAATAAACTGGCAGGGGACGGGGAGCGGCAGGGGGAATGACGGGGGACAGGTAAGGAGTTAATAATGATGGACACAAGCCTGAAGAAAGTGTTGCCCAAGTTAACGTGGTGATGTGTGTACAACTTTTCTTAATGTGATTGATAATTGAATTATATGCCAATAAAACTGTTGGGAAAACAAAACACCATTGTTTGGCAAAACCAAACCAAACCAAGCTCATCACCAATAAATGAATTCTAATTCATCATGATCCTATAGAACAGAGTAAGTCTGCCACCGTGGGTTTCTAAGGCTGTAAATTTCTATGGGAGAAGAAATCTTCACCTTTTTCCAAGTGGCTGGTGGGTTCAAACTGCTGGCTGTCCAGTTGGCAGGTGCGTCCCCCCCAATCGTGACACATGACCATGAAGCTTGTATATGACAGAGCAGGGCTCGATTGCAGGGTAAAGTAAGTAAAATTCTTAGGGTTTAGTTCTTATTAAAATAACACCAAAGAAGCAAAGTGCCAAATTCCAGCAAGAACCATGCCATACAGCGTGATTCTCAACAAAATGTTTCAAAATTAGAAATCTTTGTTCAGAGTTAGACTGTCACTGTAAACTGTGAGAACAACAAATTAAATTATTCCGGTTGGGTTGGTGTAGGAGGTTAAGAGTAGGTGAGATGAGCGGCAGCATCCTCCTTTTTGGCTAAAAGGAGACAAGGAGGCACCCCCAGAACCCTGCTTTCCTGTTTCTGTTAACAGCACCATCATCCTTCCTCCCAGGGCTCAAAGCCTGCGCAGGAACCCAACCCGCCCGACCGTTTCACTTTGGTTGTATTTCAGAGATAAAGCCCATGGCCCTCTAAACTAAGTTCTTATTCCCAGGCATCGAGCCCTGTCTTGGATTTTTTTACTACGAACCCTTCAAGTCCCTGGTTAATGGTGCAAATGGTTAATGAACTCTGCTCACTGGAAGGTTGGAGGTTCAACTCCAGCTGGGGTCTTAGAGAAAAAAGATCTTGCAATCTATTTCTGAAAAATAAAACCAGCCATGAAAATCCTTGGGCGTACGGTTCATTTCCATCACGTGGATCTGTGTCATCTGAACCACAACTAGCTTTTCTTGGGGAGTACAGATGGCCAAACTACATTTAAAGCAGTAGCCCCCTACCCTCACTTTCTCCAAATTGGTTTCTAAATGTCTTCTCTTCAAGACGGCCCAACCCTACAAACTGGCAGGTATTTTTAATCCCCTGGCACTCTTTCAAAACCTCTGTCCAACCCCCACTCCCCTGTCTCTTGGCTTTGTCTTTGCAGTGGCTCCCCTTGCTTCAGTGCTTAGAGGAGCATGATTTGAGCCATGGGATTTTGTCCTCCACCACAGGCAGGCACAGCAGAAAAGAAGTGAGCTGGAGAAATGATCACCCCACCCCAGTTTTTTTTATCATAAAAAGGGGGGGAAGTTGTCTTTTTGGTGAAAAGACAACTCCATGGAAACATAATGAGCTTCTATCCCAGCTCCATCTCTTTGGTAGGTAAATAAAGTTAGAGGCCCTAATCTCTTAGTTTTGACAGCCTAAAGATGTCTCCAAGTTCCTGGGCCACCTTCTTTCTTGAGATAGAAACACCTAGGAAAGTGAACACTAATTTCCCTTGTACCTTTGGAGTTGACCCCAGCCTCCTTGGTGCTGCCATGGAGGGAAAGAGAAATTTTATGATCCTCTGGGGTTCAAACGACTAACTAGACACATGACCATAGATTCAATGATCGTGATATGTGCAGAATCTCACAAAGTGAGGGTCTTTTACAGGAAAACAGAAATCTGGAGACATGTTCTCTCTCCACACTGACTGTGGAGAAAGAGGAAGTGTCAGATGCCACTGTATATGAATCTCTCCAGTCTTCTGCCTTGATGGAACTGTGTTGTGTTGTGGCTACCCTCCCACAAGAAAAGCCTTGATAAGGTCCCATCATTAATGGTTCAGAAAACAAAGGAGCAGCTCCTGAATCAGATGCCACCCACCCACTGCCTGTAAGTCTATTGGGGCCCCTTGGACCTGTCCTGTAGGGCTGAGCAGATCTGCCCTCTAAGGTTTCTGGGACTCTCAATCTTTATAGGAGCACACAACCTGATTTTGCCACCGTGGAACACCTGGTGGGCTTGAGTGCATTACCTTGTGGTTTATAGCTCAGTGCTTAATTCACAAGACTTGGGTAAGCTGAGTCAAAAAGAACAATTGTAACTGGGTCCTTATAAAATGTGTAGTGCATTTAACATGTCCTGACTCGAGTTCAGAGTGTGTTGGTTATGGATTCTGCAGGAACAACATGCATCTTCACAGGGAAGTTAGAGATTTGGGACAGCTACCTACACTTTTCTTCCCTTTAACCAACCCAGAGCAGGATACCAGGAGGAAGATAAGAGCCAGTGTAACAGAATCGGTTTTATTAACAGACCAGATAAGTTCCAATATTCTTCGTGATGATAAGGCTTCAGGCACAATGCACTGGGTTAAGCCCAAGTGAAACTTTAAACAAAAGAAAACAACAACAACAAATAGGGGCTGAGCCCCGGTGGTGTAGTGGTTGTGCTCGGGACTGCAGCCCACTGGGTTGGAGGTTCAAATCCAGCAGCAAGGCTGGGCCTCCTACTCCCACCACCAGAGGGCAGTGATGCCCCCCCCAAAAAAAAACAAAAAACAAACAAAAAAAACAACAACAAATACCCAACAAATCCACTGCTATCGAGTCAGCTCCAACTGAAAGTGACCGCACAGAGGATTTCTGAGGCTGTATGTCTTCCCAGGAGAAAATAGCCCCTCCCTTCTCCCAGAGAGCAGCTAATGGGTTTTCACCTCAGATTAGCAGTCTGCTGCCCACCTACCAGCATCTTGTGGACTTAGGTTCATCTGAGGAGATGCTTTGGTTTCTGAACAAATCCTAAATTTGCTTAGGCAAGCACTTGTCAAGGGGGTCTTATGAGGTCTACAGGGACAAGTGAACTGCACTTCTGCCTTCCCCTACTGCATCCATCAAGTCAGACATTTTTTCACTGGGGGGAAGTAGCCCTAATGGTGCAGTGGTTACATTTTATCGGCTAACTTCAAAGTCAGGGGTTCAAATCCCTTAGTCACTCTGTGGGAGAAAGATGGGGCTTTCCATTTCCATAAAGAGTTACAGTGTCAGACACCTACAGAGGCAGTTCTTCTCTTTCCAACAGATTTGGCCACTGTGAGTCAGCAGATTCAAGGCAGAGAGACTCGGAGTGGGGTGAGGGTGGTGGGGGAGAAGGAAGGGATAGCTTGTGCAGAGAGAAAGGCTACAGAAATGATTTCAAGCTTCAAGAATGTGGAGGAGAAATGAAGTTCACTGACTTCTGTACAACCTCGCTTGGACTGAGGGGCAAGGATCGAAGAAGAACTGACTCCCCCTGTCTAATAATCCTCTGCCTTTGGCTTTCTTCACTTGAGCCCAAGGGCGAGATACCATGGTCTCCATGGTGGGATACCAGTCGCATATCAGAGGAGGCCTGCTGCCATCTTCTGGAAGCTTCTTTCCTAATCTTCTCTAGCATGCTTCTCTTGTGCCTTAGTCATAGGAGTTACGCCCCAAACGACATGATATCCTAGCTCTCTCTTCTGCTTCTTATCTCAAAAATTGCCCGGTCATGTTGTCCAATAGAGTTTGGACAGAATTTACAAAGCCCCCCATTTTTTCCCTTGGCATCTAGGTTTTCACGCCCATCCTTGGGGCCAGTTGGGGCACTGATTCAGAAAATTGCATCGAATAGTCTCCATCAGCACTATTCTCTTCACCTGGTGCCCCACCCCATTTCAAGCTATTAAATGATGCCACGTTAGCCATTTATCACAGCAGTTTTAGATTCAAGAAGAATCCATGTCCACAAGTTACAGATAAGATAAGGAAAAAAAGGTAAGAAATATTTGAAAAAGAATCAGGTATTAAAGAACTTCCAAGGGAAATGGTACGGCTGTATGTGGACCCATGGTAGCTAGTTTGGTGTACATCAAACCGCCGATCAGTGGTCAGTGATTTGACCTCCCCAATCATACCACAGCCTTTAAAAGATGTAGAGATTTAGAGGCTCAAAGGGGTGCCCTTCTCTGTCCCATAGGGTGCCTATGAGTTAGAAACGACGCAACGGCAGCGAGTGCTTCTTGTGGGTATGGGAGGCTGTGCAGCATCCTCAGAGACTACACGTTGTTTACTTTGCAGCCAGACACAACTGGAGAAGAGCAGGACAGAAAAGAGAAATTGGGAAGACACATCCATGGAAGGGACCCGGGCAAGTGAGAGTGGCAACACTGTACACATGCGCAGCAATTTTCCTAAATATTCTGCAGATCTAACTTTTCCTTCTTCATAATAAGCCCTTCGGAATACGTTTTAATATACACACATCAGCTGAGCCTCGGTGGTGTAGTGGTTGTGTGTGTGACTGCAGCCCATGGGGTTGGCAGCAGCTCTCCAGGAGCAAGGCTGGGTTTTCCACTCCCATTGAAAAAAAAAAATATATATATATATATGAAATGTTTCTGAGGTGAGGCTGACACTAGACTGTTTTCCAAGAAAAATTCTAAGTTTTATTTTTAAAAGTTTCTTTGCACAGGTGGGGAAGAAGGGAACATTGTGTCTTATGTTTTTAAATAGTTTTGTTGGCATCAATTTCCTATACCGTACAGTTCAGTAGTTCACTCGGATGAAGATCTGCAGTCATCACCATAAACCATTTGAGAACAGTTTCAACTTCTTTGAGTTCATTGTTATTAGTGTCCCATTGCTTTACAACTCCCCCCAAGACCCCACTAACCCACTGACTGTCTCTATAAATTGACCTCTCGTGGGTTTCAAATAGAGGAAAACATAAACAACAACAAATTTAACAGCAATAACACAGTAGCACAGAGAAGACCTCCATTGAAGAGAAGGCAGAAAATATTTTAAAAACTAGAACAAATTTCAACAGAGTCAGAAGGGAGATCCAATGACAAAGGGTTCCATTTTCCCCTAGCTACCCCTGCAGTGATCCACTTTCCAAGGCATTCTGCCTGATAGCCGGTCACGGGGATTCACTAGAGGCTTAATCCACGTGTATTTTCCCTTCCCTTTTTTAAAAACTGAAGCAACTTTAAAATGGACTACAGGGCATATTTTAATTTTAATAAAAGTGTTTGAATCCGACAGACCTAATTGGGGCTTCAGAACATTGGGAGCTCTATTGACTGAACCAGACTCACTGTCAGCCGGTCAGTCATGATTCATAGTGACCCGATGGGACAGAGTGGAACTTCTCCTGTGGGTTCAGAAATGGTGGCTATTTACAGGAGTGGAACGTCTCATTTTTCTCATGGAAGAGGGTATGTGCTCTCAACTCGCTGCTCTTGTGCTTAGCAGTCACACTCATAACCTACTACGCTATCAGGGCTCCTTATTTATTTCTAAGATAGCAAATTGGAAATACCTGCACTTCAGTTCTTAATAAGAGCAAAATGATCATTGGGGGAAAGTCCAATTCATGCAATTCACACTGTTCAATTATACCTTTGTATCAAAGTTCATCTAGTGAAGCATAACTTGACCTAATATGTAGGACAACACATCTACTGTAAATAAAGTTAGGGTGCAGTCCCTCTATCCCAGGTTAGATAACATTTCATTAAAATACCCTGATTTTGGAGGGTGAGCAGATTGAAGAGTGTTATATGACATGTACTCTAATCAAAAATGAAAGCTGATTGGGGGAAACTGGTGTCATTTTTGGAATCAGTGAGTCACATATACCTAGGAGCAAGGCCACCATCTGAGTTACCAAACTCTGTGTTGGCCAATGTTATCAACAAATCCTACATGCCAAAGATATATAGTCAACCACATAAAAATGCCTCAATTTTAATATAAACCTCTTTCCAGTGCTAAATGTCCAGAAAGGAATTTCCACAAGCAAATAAGAAAAAACAAAACCAAAATGTAATTTCAAATAAAAGTTCAAAACTATTTACCTTCCTAATTTTTTACATAATAGTAATGCCTTTTTCCGTAGGGATGTCGTGAGGGCTTGTTCTACCTCTAGCAGTCAGAGGGTTGGGTGGGATCAATCATTTCCAGGTAAGAGATATGATTGGTATAAGCTGGGTTCAAGGAGCCCCCTTCCTTGCTACCAGGACAGAGATGAGAGATCAACTTTGGAATATCATTGTGATTAAGAATAATAAGTAAATTCAATTTGAACTTACTTAAACAAGAAATAAATGAATTTGTTTAAAGATAATATGTTTAAACTACCAACTAGCACCAACACTAGCATCACAGCACTTCCCCCACATTCTCTGGATCAACGGTTTAACTTGATCCATGAAGGTAGAGACATAAACTCCACCTCCTCATGGGGAGATGGCAAAAATCACATTCCAGAAGAATATAAAGTATCGATGATATGTCTATGATCATCTCTGGAAATACAAAGTGCCATAACCATCCCCAAACACCTATCTGGTATATTACACGATGATAGTTAAATCTGTTGTGCTGGTCATGTGCTTGGTATCAATTTCATGATTGGAAGTCTAGGGGTGGAGTCTAGCCACTTAATCTGGAGATAGCCATTGAGTAGACAATGAAGCCTCTATGTGGACATGGCTTTCTCCTGAGACTTCTGGGAAATCTCATGATATTTCCCTCATGGAGATGAGAGGCCAAGACAAGATGGCAGCATCCGAGAAGCTGGAGGAGCCACATGGCCTTACCTTGATGGAACCAGACCTCTGAAGCTGGAGAAGCCACCTGGGTTCCCCTGTCAGCGCTGTGTTGCTTCTACCACCACTGGATGCTGTTGATGGACCCTGAGCCCTGGAAGCAAGGAGCTACAGGGAGTCCCCTGCCAGCGATGGGATTCTGTACCCCCTGCCCTGTGACACTGTGAGTTGGAAGGAGACTTTATAGACTGGTATTAGGTATATGGGATAATATCAGACTTATGACTTTGAACTGGACTGGGTTGGGATGGTTTCTCAATGTTCTATTCCTCTTGTATATAAATCTTACCCTTATATCCATATGCGTGTCTATGAATTTGTTTCTTTAGTCTACCCGAAGTAACACATCTGTGTTGACTTCATCCACTGAAAATTAAGGTTCTGTCTAGCATACAAGTTGCTAGATCAATTGAGGCTATCTTCAGGATCCCTAGTAAATTCTCTTCTCACCCCAAGTAAGGATGCTGCCCCTCATCTTTAAAATGAAGATACCAGAATTTCAAATAGTCGTAGGGGCAGGGAGGGAGGTATCCACTCACAGGACCATTAGATGCACCATGCTCCAGCTACCGGCTTGAGTTTCATTAGAAAATAATTCCATTACAGGCAGTGCCATCAGACGAACAAAACAACCCACCTCCAGAAATGTGGTCATGTCAGGTTAAGCACTTCATTCAAATGCTAAATTCTACCTGCACATTCTAGAATATTACTTCAAAGTCCAAGGTGTTTTCTCCAAGTTCCAAGGAAAGCTAACACTTAAACACATTTCACCTCTTGTACTAGTGATAAAGAGTTTTCGAGAGATTCTTACAGCCCTATGAGGGCTTCATGGTAACACCGAGGTATGCTTTGATGTAGGACCCACTCCAGTCATTTGTGAAGTAACTATCCAAAGAGACTTTAAAACGTTCATAGACTCAATGGAAGAAAGACAATGGAATTTCTTCCACAGACTTCTTGCAACCTCCCCCCCCACCCGCCCCCTGGATATTGACTTGGGGTGGTTGTAGTTGGTACGTGGAGTTTGTTTCTGACTCCTAGTCATCCTTGAGAATGGAACTGTGCTCTGCCGGGTTTTAGAGACCTTTTGGCAGCACATTGGCAGGCTTTTCCTCTGCTGTGCCTCTGGGGAGGTTGGAACTCTGAAACTTTGGGCAAGTTGCTGAATGCTTAAGCATTTATGACACCCGCAGTCTCCCGTGGTTATAGCAGAATTCTGCTTCTCTGTTCTTGAGTCTTGCTGCAGTTCAAGTGCCTAAAGGCTTGTTACACTGTTTTCTCTGGTTGGCGTGATCTTCAAAACAAATCATTTTTGAATGTTATATACCTCCCATAGGACCCAACCATTCTCAGCAATTTGTGTACCTCTTCCTGGGTCATGATGACAAGTTTGAATATAGAGACTACTTTTTTTTTTTAATGTATCTGAGCCTATTTTTAAAAATCAACTAGATATGTTCTCTGGGTGGGTACAACATTCTATAATTTTTGAATTAGTGCCTCTTGGAGTTTGTAACTTGGAGTTGTACTTCTTGGCCTTTTGGAGGGCCCAAGAAGCCTAGCTTGATAGGCATGTAACTTGCTCAGTTGCACAGGAATCTGGGCTTGGTTTAATGCTCTGTTTTTGTCAGCTTGAAAACATCCATTACTGTTTGACCCATGTTATTACTGATGAGGGTATAATTCATCTGAATGAAATGTAAGAATAACCATAGAGAATATTCACTGATGTGGCCAAAAGTTTTATAGTTTTCACAAACTCCAAAACAGTCTATCTCTGGATACTATTATATTCTGTTGATTCATCCCTCAGATAATGACTGAGTACTCTCTGGCAACTAGAGACATATAACTTTGTAGAGAAACTTGCTGGAAACCAGAGTTGCGAACAGTGGGGGAGGGTGTGGGTAGTTGAGTTTGCAGAGAGGTAGGCAAGAGACGGGTCAGAGATGGGAATTCAGACAGTTTTCTCTGTATTTAATTTGATGTTTGAGTTTGTTGGGTAGTGGGGTACAGTTGGGTTGCTAACTGCAAGGTTGTAAGCTCAAAACCACTTTGAGGAAGAAAGATGAGGCTTTCTGTTATTGTAAAGGTTTGCAGTATAAGTAGCAATGGCAGTTGTTGGATCTTGGGTGGGACCCCGGGCTTAGTGGGTGTCCAATGAAAGGTGACCCTGAATTACCATATATTTGGTTTCCTCAATGCTCCCATTGCATTAATATGACAGGTTTGGGTCTGAAAGACAAAGGTCTGCCCTTGTAAGAGATGATACAGGACATTTCCTCTAGCACCAATCCCCATTCCCAATGTACCTGGAGCCCAGTCAATTAAGAAATCAATCAATTCAAAGTATTATCTTATGGATTCGACTCTTAGTTGGACTATGCTAGCATAAGCTCCTCATATCAATAGTACCTTAAATTCCATGTCATTGGATAAATTATTGACGTGATCAGTGTAATCATCTTATCCCCTAAAAGGATGATTGACAATGTTTTCCTTTTTACTATGCTTTTATTGGGAGATTGGCATTAAATTTTTTTAAATTGGTGATCTTTTGCGTTCTGATTTTGTTTATTGTTTTTGTCATAACATAACTGCCAGTGTGTTAATCTGGTAGATTAGAGAAACACATTCATGGACAGTCATGTGTATCAGAAACAGCTTTATATAAAAGAGCAATAGTACATTGAGAAACATCCCAGCGCAGTCCAAAGCAAGTCCAAAAGTCCAATATGAGCCCACATGTCCAGTACCAGTGCATAAATTCCTCTTTAGACGCACACAACCATGCAGTAATGCCAAATGCAGGGAGGACAGGTCAGTGGGTGGAGAGTCTTGCGGATCCAGTGGCAGCAGTGGCAGGATCTATCTCAGCACTGGTGTGGGTCTCCACGCGGCTCCTTCAGCTCGGCCATCTGACCGTCATCACCATAGCGCCATATGGCTTGTCAACAGACATATCAAACAGAGGGTCTGTGTGTTCCTAGCCTCGAGAGAGCTATTTATCTGTGGCGCCTTGAAAGGAGGCGTGACCTGATTGACAAGTTAGACTCCACCCCATTCACTCTTAGCAGCCTCAGGTTGGCGCCAGGTTATGTAACTACCACAGCCAACATAAGCCAGAGTCATCCATGACCCAGAAACCACCAGATGGATTCTGAGTTACCATGTAATTCTAGCCTGCTCTCGCCTTTACAAAGAGATCCCTGGAGACAAGGGCGCTGCCACAAGTGTGGCGAGAAAGCACACAGTGCCAGGCTAACAATGGGAATAGTGCCTGGGATCTTTAAAAGCTTCTATTTGAATAAACAGCCATCTCAGCGAGGTGTCAACTAAGCACACCACCAGCCTGTGGGATCTGAAGAGGACAATAACAAAATCCAAATATGATGAAGGGAAAAGCATCAGAGCTTAAATTGTGACCACCCAATTTGTAGAAGACTATGGAGGACAGCCGGAACTCCAAAATCCCTTTGCTGAATGTCTGGTTGGATTGGGCCTCTGGCAGATCCCCTCTTCTCACAGGTGAGGGACTCGACAGCTTTTCTCTCCGAGATTACTTGTAAACTTGATGACGGTGCGTGTAAGCATGGTATAACAGGATACTCGGTCAGTTGACCTCTCTTGACCCAGCCTGAACTTGCTCTGTGCTAAAATATTTCTCCATTATCCCACGACAGAGATCTCTTCCTCTTTAAATATTGATCATTTTTCTTCCTCTTTACTTTTCTCTTTTTAGTACGATTATTTTCTCCTTTCGGTTGCATTTTGTTTTTCATTGTCCCAGTTAGGTGTTCCAGTTTAGGAAGCACAGGAGTGGATGCACAGGGATAGTAACTGATGCACTGGTTTATTGGGAAAGGGAGGAGGGGGATGGGAAGCGATAGGATAGTGGACGCAGGACGGGGGGAGGGAGCATCAGAACTGATTGTAATGCTAAATATCCAATTATTTTTTTAGTGGTGGTTTAACTATGGAGCGTAGGATTGGTGAATATTATATCAAGAAAACGAAAACATAAAAAAGATTTATAGTCTCGGAAACTCCCAGGGTCTGGTGGGTTTTAGATTTGCTGTGAGTCAGAATCAACTAGATGTGGTTGTGAGTTTGGCTTAGTTGGTTTTGAGGATAAAACGGTAGAAGTTATTTTCCTTCTCTCTCCCAGGGAATTTTCCTAATTTATGGACAATTTTCTCTACCCCTTAGGGATGATAAAGGATGTGGGGAGCATCACTATCACTGCATTACTAAAAACCAAATGCACGGCCTTCAGACAATTCCAATTCAAATGGTTAGGTTTGGAGAATCTTTAGAGCAGCAAACAGCCTTATTTTCTTCCCGTGGTGGTTGTTGAATTCGAACCACTGACCTTGTGATTAGCAGTGGAGCAGTTTCACCAGAGCGCCTTTTCATTGCATGACTGACCGGCAGTTACTCCCCTAGTCACCTTATTAGACTCACTGCACGATTTTTGGCTCTCCTGCTGGAGATTCATAAAGGCGATGAACCTGCCATAATCAACTTCTGACTTTCTTTTCGTTAGAAGAACACATGGTTTTTACACAGTCTAATAAATACAGAGTGCTTCGGAACTGGAACACAGAAGGAATGTGTTTGGTTCAAAAGTTTACACAGTGCTATTCACAATTTGGAAAATCTCAGTTACCTCGACTCTTTAACTACCTATGATTTTTTCTTACCTATACAACTCATCTATTTGTCAATAGCACGACAAACAAACAAAAACACACGGCCCACACCTGTATTTGGAGGGCTCCTGTATTTAGATAGAATGCAAGCACCTGATCTCGCCCTCTGTATATTTTGCAATAAAAGTGTACGTTATAAACGACCTTATTTTCTCTTTATGTTACATTTGAGGCGTTGGCACGTGTATTGATTTCTAAAGATCATAAGGTTAAGGAGAAGGCATTATTAATTTCGGCTCAGGCGAGTTACAATCAGATCCCAGGATATCTTTTCGTAGAACAGGTCCGATAAATTGAGAACGCAGAATTGCGGCTACTTGGTAAGATGGGCACCAACGCACGGATCAAATGATTTCTATTCTTGGGGTTACCAGGAGGGCTGCGGCCCTGCGGGCGCGCCGGGACAGCGGCGGGCGGGACGCAGACCGGAACCTTGGCGTCGGGACGCCCGTTTCCGGCGGGCCCTTTTGAGCGCCGGACGCTGTGGCGGCCGAAGGACCATGAGAGGGCCGGAGCCCGGTCCGGGGCCCGCGATGGAGTGGGACGTGCTGGACACCCTCGAGGCGCTGGGGTGAGTGTCCCCGGGGACGTCTCCCCTGGTCCCGGAGACGTCAGCGCACCCCCCGCGGCCCTGCCGCAGCCTCCGCCCCGCCGCGCTCCTCTGGGCCCGGGCGGCGGCGTGCAGGCCTGCCTCCGCGCTTGGCGCCCGCCGGCGCCGACGGAGTTAAGCGGGGGGGCGGGAGAGAGAACCGTTTGGAGGGTGGAGCGGGGCCGGGGAGTTGGGGCGCGTGCCCCCCCCCCCCGCGACACTCCTT
>PVJH01011767.1:0-67333 GCA_004026705.1 Nesogale talazaci | reverse complement strand
GAGTTTTGGAGTGTTACGGCACCTTTCTGCTCCCATGGGGACAGGCTTGCCCATGGTGGGAAACACTGCTTTACAGAAAGCCTGGTGGCGCTGTGAGCCAAGCACTGAATTACTAATTACAAGTTTGCCAGTTCAAGCCCGCCAGCGGCTTTAATAGGAAAAAATGAAGCTATCTGCTCTCATAAAGATTTACAGGCCCGGAAAGCCTAAGGAGCAGTTCTACTTTTTTAGATGTCGTGCAAAAAAAGACCAGAAGTGTTTAGTGATTTAAAAGTTGAATGTACAGCAAGTGAAGGGGATCGTGATAAAGAATATGCTGTGAGTGGAGATGGTTCAAGTTTGCGTCATCGTATTACCAGGTAAGTAGGAGTTGTCTGGATGTTCAGAACCCAGGACTGACTGTGGGCACGGTTTGTTCAGTGAGCTTTATAAAGACCTGCATGCAGTAGGTGAGCTTTGTGTCATTTTTAAGCAATGCCAATTTCTAAAAAGATGTTCTATGTATATTTTTTTTCACAAGAAGCCTGCAGAGAGACATAAACTGTTAGCCCTTTGTCTAGTTTATATTCAAATGTCCTCTGATCTCCTAAGCCACTGTGAGCCACTTTAAGACTCTGCTGTTTTTCTTTCTAAGACTGTCTTAATGTGAGGAGTATCAGAACATTTTGCGGCACAGGTTTTTGATGCATCATGAATGGAAAAATTTTTATATCCATTCCCCACCTTGAATTTTTATTTTGTCTTTTCATTGACCTTGCTTTCCTTTTAACATTTGGGGTGATGACTGACTAACCTGAGAGAGTATATGTGGCAGAGAGAGGAGGCTTCCGGAGAGACACACAGGGTCCTTCCTGTCTTCTTTTTGAAGAAATGGACCCTGTTATCAGTAGCCTTCTGAACAAACAAAGCACTAAATCAAAGCAAACTCACTGTCCTTGAATCCTAGAGGACAGAATAGGACTGCCCTGGTGAGTTTCCCAGACCAAGCCTCATCTCTCTCCTGAGGAGTAACTGGTGGTTTCAAATTGTTGACCTCACAGTTAGTAGTCCCATTTTCAACCACTGTGCTACCAGGCCTCCTAAAGCCATTTCTAATTCTATTTAACACTTAAGAGTTGGAAAAAAAATAACCCAACACACAGAATGGTGTCATTTGGGGTCCAGTGAACTGAGGGGGAACACCCAACAAAAAGCTGTCTTTTCTACCTTTAGAAAAGGTATATGAAGCCCCACTGACCTGTGTCACGGAGATGGTCATGGATAGGGCTTGAGAAATTTCTGGTTTAAAATGTATTGGATCTTCTTCTAAAACATGCACCCTCGTCTTAAATAAATTTACCCATGCCAAAGTGAATCTAATTACATAATGTACTCTGTTTCCTATAAGTAAGCTGTGAATGCAGTCAAGCATGAAACAGCAGATGCATAGCTAGTTAACACACACACACTGAAAGCTTTTCCAGTCAGTGTCCGAGAACTAGACTGTGTCGCTCAAAGGGGACAAGGCAACCGGTAGCCATCATTTTGTCCAAGTCCTTGAGGAACAAATGAGAGGGGTGGGGATTACTTCCAGAAAAGGCGCCAGGTTCAGTAAACTATTGTATCGTTCCTCCAAACCTAACAAAACATTACAGGAGTTTAAAAGGTGAAATTCCATGAGGGTAAAATAAAAAAATCAAACTGTCTGCCATCGAGGAAGGACAAGCTGGAACTGCCCCTTTGAACTGTTGACGTTGCCGTTCACAACGCGGCGTGCAAAGAGAATGGGGAAGGAGATGACAGCAACAACGTACTGGTGCTGGGAAGTAGAGGACAAAGTGGTGCTACTTGTCAGCTGTGTAACAAAATGGAGTAAAGCTTAGTTAGTGGCTTACAACAGCATACGCTTAAGGTTGCCGCCGCCGCCGCTTCTCTGGGTCGAGAATCTGGCATGTCTTAGCAGGGAGCCTCTGCTTCGGTCTTGATGTCGGCCAGAGCTCTAGTCATCTCAAGGTTCAACTGGAAAAGCTCTGTGTCAGAGTTGGCAGATTGGGGTTCCTTGCGGGCGGAAGGGTTCCTAACTTCCCGGTCGGAGGTTGTAACGCTGCAGTTTCTGTCCCACCGCCTTGTCCAACATAGCAGCTTCCTTCAGCAAAGAAGTAACAGTGAGGTAGGTCATCTAACCTTTTGTAACCTGACTCTAGATTTGATAGCCCATTGCCTAAGGCTAGGCAGGGGCAGGAGGGAGCAGTAAGCCCCCCCCCCCCTTAATTCAGTTATTTTTTCGTTCATTACAGGTTCACCTTCTGTTGTAAACAATAATACAAAGAGAAGCCTGCTGTGTAGTTGACCCAACATCCCCAATGATATCTTGCAAAACTGTATTGAACTAATATAGCACCTAGAATACTGACATTGATAAAACTCACTAATCTTGTTAGTATTTCCCCTACTTGTTTTTATTTGAGCATGCATGCACATATGTGTATGCTACTCTGTATGGCGTTTTCACTGTAGAGTCACGTCTCCACCATGAGAATTAAGTATCCCTCAAGCTAAAAGATTATCTCTGAAAACTGTATAGAACACTCTGCTCAAACATTTATCGGAAGGCAGTGTGCAAAATGCATCCACACCTGCATTAGCCCACAGTCTCATCCCATTACAGCTTCCACTCATAGTCCAGGATTGCTTTTTCTGAATCAGGTCTAGATGTAAATGGGGCACTTTGGATGTCGGGTGTTTGCGGGGGGCGGTAGGTGTCTCTGAGAATGACTCCTTAAGATTAACCCCTCTCCTTTTAGAGGCAAGCTACTTACTTCCTTCGAAGGCTCACTGTCGCTGATCTGGTGACTCAGCCTTTCACTGGGCTAGTTTTATTTTGCTTTCATTTAGATCTGACTCTCACCATGAACATGTGTGATTTCACCTGCTTTGTTGGCTCTTGAGTTTTCTTAAGGTAGTGAAAAATTTGCATTTTTCATTTTCTTCTTTACCAGACACTTTTATTGTTATTATTTTTTAATTATTATTATTATTATTATTTTAGTGCGGAATCTTTTTTTTGGCTTTTTCTAATGGTCTGGTGCATTATTTGTCTTGTGATGCTCTAGTTTTGCTCAGCACAGGGTCCCTCAAGTTCATGCCTGTTGGGAGGTCTGCTGCTGGTGTCTGTTCCTCATAAATCTCTGTGTAAATTTTGTTTATAGGGTTTCATTTAATTTTTTTCACTGCCATGTTTTTGTGTATGCTCTTTATGATTTTCCTCTTTTTTTTTTTGAAATTCTCTATGAGATTACCCTGAAATTTACCAATTTCTTCCCAAATTTCAAACTATCGTGCAATCTACTTCCCTCCATTTTGAAGGTCTTATAATTAACTTTGTAACTGTCATCATTGTCATTTGATATTTGTTTGCAGTCTTGAGGGTTTATTTTACTTTCGGTACTTCTGTATGTGGATTGATTTCTGCGTGGTGTTGTCTGGTAGGTTGATCTCAGGTTGTAATCCACAATTGTAGAGTGACTATAGGTAGGAATCAACTCAGTGATGGTTTGTTTTTTCGTTGTTGGTTCTCTGCCAAAAACAATGCCTGAAGTATTTCTACTAAGCTTAGTCCGATTTCTATAAAACCTCTTAATTCCTGTGTATCTGGAAATGTCATAACTTCTCTGTTATAATTGGGGGACAGTTTTACTAGCATGTGACTCTAGGTTGACAACCTTTGTCTTTTATAGTTTTATATATAAAGGGGCACCCCTACCCTCAAAACTCAGGATTTTTTTTCAAAGCTATGTATTTAAATTGTTTTACAAAACAGCCTTATCCCTGTCAAAGTACTCTCTGTTACACTTAATACACTCGTCAAATCCGTGATTCCATTGTTGGAAACATTTTTCAAGCTCTTCTGTTTAGATAGCTGACAGCACCCCCCTAGTCATTTTTTCTTCATCTCTTCTACATTGTCAAATCACTATCGCTTTATGTCCCTCTGCATTAGTGGAAACAAAAAGAAACCACATAGAGAGAGGTCAGGTGAGTAAGGTTCATGAGGGAAGAGAGGCATCTTATTTTTTGCCAAAAACTGGCACACTGAGATGGCTACATGAGCAGGTGCATTGTCATAGTGGCAAAAACAGCACCCCATCTGCCACAAATGAGGCCTTTTTTTGCTATACACTGTTATGTAATCTTTGAGAACCTCTAAATAGAAAGTTTGATTTCAGACCTGGTGGAGTGAACCCCCAGTGCACCACAAATCAACATTTTCGTCCATTCGGGAAGTTGACGGATGTCCAGAATGAGTTTAGTCATCACTCAACATTTCATCTTTTTTGAAATGAGAAAACCACTCACTGACCTTGAACTTTTGAACACTTAAACACTTAAACTTTTGCCGCTGTCCTTGTAAGCTGTGTTCAACATCACAACCGTTTCTGTGACATGTTTCACCAAGTAGGAAACAAAATTTCATAGCTGCAGGCTGTTCTCTTAAATTAGCTCTCACAAAACAACAACAACAACAACAAAAAACGAGGTTCAAGCAAAACTGCTTTTACAAAAAAATTCACTGTGACCAGAGAGAACCTTCCCAGGCAATGCCACTGGGTGCACTAACTCAAAACAAATTACTCGATGCTCGCCTAGCAGGAAAAAGGCACACTACTGTGAAAGCTCCATTCCACCCAGTACAATCCCGGGGTTTTTGGGGCACCTCTTATATAAAATCATCTCATTGCCTTCTTGCTGGCGTCTTCCCTTGGTGTTAATTTTGAAAAATTTGAACATGATAAGTCTTGTTGGGTTTCTAATCACTATTCCTCTTGATAAGGACTCACGTGATTCTTTAACTTTCTTTAGAAACTATTTGCCCTTTTTCCCCGATTTGTAGCTCTAGCAGATAAGTATTGACTTTATCCTAAAGCTCCCTCATTCCACTTTCCACTATTTTCATTAGATTTCTTTGCCCTTTCTTTGTTTTATCAGCATTTGAAATCAGTATTAGTTTTATGAATTTCTGTTTGTTTTTTAGTGTGATTTCGTATTTTTCAGTTATTTGTTCAGTTCTTTAGTGTTTTCCTGAATTCTCCAATGGTTTTTTTGTTTTCCTTTTCCCATGCTGTTTCCTGCAACTTTCTTGATCCTTTTTCAATGCATTGAAGGGTTTTAAATATCATTCTTTTCAATACCCTATCAGGTTGTTCCAATGCCTTTCCTTTCTGAGAAAGGTTATCTTGATTTTGTATTTTTATTTTCAATTTTAATAAACCATTCTATTGAGGTCTCATAGCTCCTATAAAAACCCATACATCAACATCAATTGTATCAAGCACTTTTGTATATATGCTGTCATCACCATTTCCAAAACATGGTTACTTGTTTGTGCCACTTTTTTTTTTTTTGGTATGAACTGAAATTCTTATCTTGGAGGTTCTGTGGTATCATTGTATTTGTATTTAGTTGCTAATTGCATGCTAGTGGTTCTTAGGCAGTCACCATGTGTTTCTTGTGGATCTGATGGAGAACGTAAGTGCATGTACAATTTTCTCTTCCCCATTGGGGCAGCACCATTGAGGTTGGGCTTGGATGGTGGTGACACCCAAGTGGATAGCAGCCTTTGGTCAGTAACTGGTGCTGTGTGGTTTGGCTGGGTCACGTGGGAATGGTTTCTTTCTTGTGGTCAGCCACCAGTGTGCACCTGTGCTGTTAAGCCTCTGTCGGGATGGCATGTGTCTTGCAAAAGTTCGAGCTTGCTGTGTGCACCATGTGAAGTCTGCTGAGGATTCACCAGGCTGTATATTCTCTGGCAGCGGGTTTGGTCCAGCTTTCTCTTCTGCTTGGTATTCAACCCACTTCTCTATCCTTTCCTCTGAACTCCACGTCTAGGTTTATCATCTCTATCTGTCTCTTGTGTCTTCATTGTAGAGGATCTGTACTGCATGTCTATCTAGTCCTCTATCTGGCCAAAACCCCAGCATTTTTCTTTTAAGTCATCAAAGTTTCAGTAGAAAAGAAAATTAAGACCCTTGGTAATTTCACTACTCAGAAATAGACATCTAGCATATTGATACTTTTCTCTGTCTTTTTTCTGTACAAACATTTATATAGACTATAGTCCTACAAGTATGTAATAAAGTAGCAAATACACTTTGCTTGTGTGTATTTGTTTTCTTTAAGCAAGCAAGACCATGTTATAAAATTGCAAACAATGTCTTACCTTTTTTAAAAATACTTGGATATTTTTCTGCAGAAAAATGAAGCAAGACCCTTTCCTCACTCCATGCGCAAGAATAAACTCAAGGTGGATCACAGAACTTGAGGGAAAACCCCAAATGATTAGGACCATTAATGAGGGAATTGGGACAAACCTTAGAATCATGGCACAGAATACTTAAGCTATCAGAAATAGGAAAGGATACAAATACAGAGGATTCACAAATTGACAGATGGGATATGCTGAAGCTATATCACCTGTGTACATCTAAAGAACACACCAAAATACTAACAAGAAAGACCACAGACTGGGAAAACACTTGTTAGCAATGACACATCAGACAAAGGCCTTATTACTAAAATCTTTGCAAGTGTACAATAAGAAAAAACTAACTGCCCACTGAGGAAGTGGGCAAAGGACCTCAACAGAAGTTCCACGGAGGCAGAAATCCGAATAGCCAATAAACATATGAGAAAATGTATTGAAATCAATCTTGTCAGAGACTAGAATTGAGACTCCTGCTTTAAAATTTTTTTGTTTTGTATTTGTTTTTGTTTTATCTACCTATATAAGATAGGCATGAGAAGCAAGACCTGTTTTATTTAGATTAACATTAGGTTGATATACCTTTGATCCTCAACCTGTTTGTGTCTGTGAGCTTGAGAGGTGTCTTGCATACAACAGATTACTGGGTTTGGTGTCCTAATCCAGTTTGTTATCCTTTGACTTTTGGTGGATGAATTTAGACCATTGAATTCAGTTATTACATCCATCTCTGAATTCTTTGCTGTCATCTTGTACCTTTCATGATAGATATTTCCCTCCCTTCCTAGAAGTGTATTATGTATGCTTGGGGGAATTCATTCTTGTCTCTTTTTTTTTTGCATCAGTGGGCCAAAAACATTTAGTGCTACACTGTGTGGTGTTCTCCTGTTTGTGCTTTGTGGATGTTGCTCTTCTGACCAAAGTGAGTTGGAAAGTATAACATATATTCATGTTTAAGCCAGGATTCAGTACATTTTTTTCCATCACAACTTACTGAAGAGGACATCTACTTCCCATTTGATATTTTTGGGGCCCTTTATAAGAAATCAGCTGCCTGTAATGTCTTACCTTTTAGATGCAATTTGTGACTGTAATTTTTTTTCAGTATTTTCAACATGGGGCTTTAATTTTTTTCATGTTATTTATAATTGCATACATATATGCTTAGCCTATGTGTAAAATATCTGTTATTATGAGAATTTTACCAGTTTTTTCATTCCTGTTGATAACTATTTTTTCTTAACTCTATTGTTGTGATCTCTGTACTTTGTAACAATAATACTAGCCTATTAACATTTTAATTCCCTATCTTTACTACTTTACAAAATATTAGTGGAAAAATGTAAATAACCCCAGTTTTTAAAAAATCTGACACAAATGCCTGAAAAACTGAGTTGTTAGCTGCTACAAGGTCATTCTAAATATTTATCATGGTGTCAGTGCTTATCGTTGTGGTACTATTGGCTTTGGGTAGGACATTTTTTGGTTGTTTTGTGTATCATAGGGTGTTTAGTATCTCTTCCCTTGCCCACCACATTTTTGTAGCGTTGATTCATCAATATTACACCCAGGGAAGCTCCCTATGCATTTCCAAATTAAGTGATGTATGGAGTACAAATGTAACAAAGCACAGCTGGTTTTACTGATATTCTAAAATCCAAATTTGCTGGATAGGTAGTATAGGAGGGAAAATTATTTCTTTCCTAAGTGGTGCTTATTTGAAATGTAAGGACTTTGGAGGCCACCTCCTTTCACCATTGTAGCAACATTACGTAGAATTTGGGATCTAATATTTTTTCAAAGTGTTGTTGTCGTGGATATTTCCGCTAACACCAATGTAAATGTAAAATCTTAAAGCCCACCGCAGAGGTTGACACAGGGCTCACCAACCCCAGGAGCTATAGAGCAGGAGTCAGCTCGTGCCTCCTGCTGGTTAGTTTATTTCACACTGTGAGCAGGCAGCAGTTTATCACTTGACACTACTGTTTGCAATAAGTTATTACACCACAATTAGTCATCTTCCTTTTTTGACCTCTATATTCAAGCCATAGCGGAGATAGATACTAGTTGATTTCCTTGCACTTTATTTTACGTGACCTCCATCATTATTTATGAACAAACTCCAGGAAACTTACTAGGTGGAGCAAGCAGAGGTGGTAGAGAAAGAAATGTTTAAAGAGTGTCCTAGGGCTCTGATCGTCTCATGCATAGAAATTGACATTGGATCTTTGTCATAATTAGCTGTTGTGAACCCATGATGTCAAGAGTACTGTTTTTCTGTTTGATACTAGTATAAAGAGTCTGGGAGTTGGTTACCAGTAAAGCACATTTATTATATGAGGAAAATATTATCTTGATGATGCCTTACCTCTCACAAAACCTGCCCCTTTGAGCCTCTGGTTCACTCCAGGTGCGAATGAGGCAGCTTCGTTAGCACTGGATAGGTGATTTCTCTGAAGCTCAGAGAAAGCTAAGCATCTTGTTTAAGGAGCCAGAACTTCAATCGCTATAACCATCTCGAGTCTCAAGAGTTGAGTGGTTTTGTTGCTGTTGTGTTGTTGCATGGCTATTGCGAGGCCAGGTTCAATCACAAGGAAAATGGGATGGTGAAGAAAGAAGAGGAGACCAGAAAGAGCGTCTCTGATTCTGTTGCACTTTATACAAGACACCTCTTAGATTTGGGGTGGCACAGAAGGTTTATTTATGCCCTCATTCTCAAACCTGATTCTGCATATTTGAGAAAAGATGGTGATTACCCCAGTTATTCCTGATATGCAATGCAGAAATGTTGCAAGATAGATGGAATGACAGCTGTACACCACTTTGAAATGCCTGGAAGGAAAAGTGCATGATTTAAGTTGGCAGTATTGAATTATAATATCCCAAGGGAAAGGGACATAATGTTCTACAGTAGCTGCACATAGAAGAAGTGAAAATTATATTCCTCCAGAATTTACAGTAAATACTGTAAAAGAAGGGACCCTTCCCCCAAACCAGACCCCTCGCTGCCAAGCCAATTCTGACTCAGAGCACAGCGGACACCTCGGTCTCAAAGATGGTACCTGGCATACCTCTGATGGGCAAGTGTCACTGATGTCAGGATCAGGGAGCTGGGTGCTGCTGGTCATTGCGGGCACCTTTCAGAGAGGTTACGGTATCACAACAAGAACATCAACATGAGGAAGAGAATCAGTCCCCACGTGTCCATGATGTTGGTGGCCCGCCTGGTTTTCAGCTACTGCCTCTCCTACGAGGAGCTCAAACACACAAGTACCACGGAGAATGCTGGGCGAGGGAGGGTACTGCCTGCTTTGCTGGCCGCATGCCCAACGAAAGATGACAGGTTAAAAATAAAGTTCCAGTCTCAGAAATGCGAAGGGACAGTTCCACCTCCCCTCCAGGTCAGCACGAGTCAGAATTGACTCCGTGGCAGTGAGATGGAGTCTGACATGGGATGCAGTTTTTCATCAGATGCTGGCGTTCAGACAATGTTCGTCTATCTGCTCTGCTCATTTCCTTCCCGATCTTACCAGAAAACATCAATCTTTAGTATTCAAGTTCAAATGGGATTGAGTTTCAACCTTTTCCGGCGTTCTTTCAATGACAAACGCATGCCCTGGATTAGGTGCCCTTGGATGTTGGGCCTCTCACTGCGCTGCTGATCACGAAGTCAGCAACTCAAACTACCAGCCTCTCAGAGAGAGGAAGATGAGTCTTTCTCTTCCAGGAAAACTTTAGTCCAGACTTTAGTCTTGGAACCCCAAAGGCACAGTTCTACTCTGTCTTTAAGAGAGTCGCTGTGAGTCACAATCCACTTGAGGGCACTTTCAGTTTTTGTTTGAGTTCATTGACCCATGTTCCACATTCTGAGCTAAAAGTCCGAGGGAAATTTAGATGCCTGATACTTTGTCAGTACGTACTCTACAGGTAACATTTTAATTTTCTCATCTTACTTCCTGTTTGAATAATTTTATAAATCTCACCTATCCCAAATTCTTTTTAGAATTTTTTTTACAGAGAATATGTAAAATCTGAAGACTTTGTAGTAGAGAAGATCTATAAGAAAAAAAAAATCCTTTCCACATCCTTTCTCCGCTGATTATAAGTTACTTTTAAGAAGAACATAAAGACTTTCAGATGGTTTTGTAATTAGATTTTTATTGTATCAATGGCCTTAGAGGTGAGTAATTCAGAATGCTTAGGCTTATGAAAAGCCCTTTTGAGAGCCAGGGTGTGGCAGTCATGTACTCTGATGCCAATTTGCTTAAGAATGTAGGGGTGGAGTCTAGCCTGTCAATCTGGAGATAGCCAATAAGACCTCTTGGTGGGTCTGGCTTTCTCATGAGAATTCTGGGGAATCTCGAGATATTTCCCCCATGGGTGTGAGAGACTTACAGCTGAGTCATTGAAAGACATTGTAGCTAACACGACACAAGGTGGGCTCTCTGTGAGACATCCTGGAGGAGAAGCCACATCGACTTACCCTGATGGAACCAGACTTCTGAAGCCAGAAAAGCCATATGGAGAGTTTTGCCAGTGCTGAGATGCTTGAGAAGCCCCAGAGAGGCCCCTGTCAGTGCTGAGATGCTTCTACCATCACTGGAGACCTGAGACTCTGCATTCACTGACCTGTGATTGTCCTGGTGTCATCGTTGCATGTGCTTCCTGAGTCTGCAGAGGACTTATGGATTGGTATTGGACATATGGACTAATATTGGACTTGTCAACTTGGACTGGACTGGGTCGGGATGCTTTCTCAATGTCCCATTCCTCTTGTATATAAACCTCTCCCTTATATACATAAGCATGTTTATGAATGTGTTTCTCTAGTCTACCCAGACTAGCACACAGGGATTTATTTATTTTTAATAAAAAAATTTTAATAAAAGATAAATAAGAAACGATGGGGCCCAGCTACCAAATAATTGAATATCTGGAGTCTCAAAGACTTGAAGATAAACGAGTCACCATTCAGCGCAGAAGCAGCAAAGCCCACATGAAAGAAGCACACCAGCCTGTGTGATAAAGAGGGGCCGAAGGGAGGAGGTATTGAGCATCAAAGAACAAGAATCACATCATTACGAATGAGGGGGAAAGCAGGGTGGGACCTAAGGCCCACTGGTGGGTAATTGGTCACCCCTTAACAGGAGAGTCAAGGGGAGGAAACAGACCAGTCAAGGTGCAACAGGGCAGCGATGATGCATACAAGTTTCCTCTAGTTCCTGAAGCCTTCCTCCCTGCAACCATCATGGTCCCAACTCTACCTTACAAATCCAGATGGACTGGAGAAGGTACACTAGTAGAGAGGGGAGCTAAAGATATGGGGAAACCAGGATGGATAGGCCCCTTCGGGCCAGTGGTTAGACTGGAGCTGCTGGAAGGGTGGAGAGAAGGTGGGGTAGAGAGACAGAACCAACTGCAAGGATATACACACAAGCTCCTATTCGAAGGATGGGCATCAAAGGAGTGGGTTGGGGGAGAGGTCGGACAGTGTAAACCATGACAGAACAATAGTAATTTATAAAGTATTGAGGGCTGATGGGGAAGGGAGAAAAGGGGAAGGGATGGAAAAGCTGATACCAGGGGCTTAAGGGAAAAGGCGGATGACTGGAGAACGGTAACAGCAGCGGACAGATGAAGATGCTTGGCACAGTATGTTTATTTATGTATTGTGAAAAACCATGTAGGAACCCCCAATAAAATGATTTTTAATTAACAAAAGATAAATAATTTTAAAGTCAGTGCTAGTGACACTGCAGCCAGATAGACTGGGTGTGAACTTGGCTTCTGGCACATTGAAATAGCCAACCTCGTGTGGCCTACTTGACAACAGTGGTTTGAGCCTAGAAGAGGTGCCTTGAAACAGATGTGGTGATCTCTGTCTGATAGATCACAGTCTTGAAATGCCGACAAAGCAGTTCAGTTACTCTGTACACACTGAATCTACATGGGGAGGCGGGATTGCCTTAAAGACAACTAACCCCCAACCAACAATATATTTGTATTTTGTACCTTTTCTATACAAATTGCAATTCATTTTGGTGCAAGCAGCAAAAACCACCTCTGGCCATGTGGGACAGAAAGAAATCTGGAAGGCTAATGCAGTGTCTTCTACAACCAGGGTTGGGTATGTCCTCGGACTGTGTAACTCCCCAAACCAGAGTCTTGCCATCGCGATGAGGCTGACTCATAGTGACCCTAAAAAAAGGGGTCAGTTTCCAAAATCGTAACTCTTTTTGTGTGTGGGAGGCATCACTGCCCTGGTGGGAGTAGGAGGCCCAGCCTTGCTCCTGGAGAGCTGCTGCTGGATTTGAACCGTCAACCCTGTGGGCTGCAGTCCAAAATTGTAACTCTTTACAAAAGTCAAAAGCCACCTCTTTCTCCTATGGAGCCGCTGGCGATTTCAAACTGCCCGTTGAGGGATTAGCAGCCCAATTTGTGCCTATCATTTTGCCACGGGGAGTGGAGATGGGGGGTAGTGGGTGAGTTAATTAAATATTTGACCATTCTGGCCTCCGATGAGGTTATAAATATCCAAAGGGTCCTTGGCAGAACAAAGATTCCCCACCGCTGTTTGAGAAGGAAGAGCTGACTGCCTGTCTTCTGGAAGGGCAGGAACTATATTAACCTTCATTAGTGCCTATTTGTTCAAGTTTTCAAATTCCCAGGGAAATGTGATTGGCCCCACTTGCATCATAAAGTCCTCGTCACCTAAAAGGGTAGCTTAAAAAGATCTCATCATTGGGAGATCACTGTCAACAGCCCCACTGTCCTCTCTACGTCGTACCATTTGCACTGAGCCCTGCTGGTGCTGTCAGCTTAATGCTAGAGTGACTGCAAGGTCATGGATTTCAACCCGTCATCTGCCACTTTGACAGAGAAAGGCGGGGCTCTCTCCTCCCCGAGTGATGGAGCTTTGGAAACCCTGTACAGCGCTGCTATGAGTCAGAAGTGACTCAGTGGCAGCCAGTACATACCATTTGTCGTATTTTTGAAGTTATTGTTTCATTTGGCCCTCGAAGTGTGGATCTGTCGGCTCATGTTGCTGGGCAGGCATGCCACAGACCAAATAATGTGTTCTGCCCCCACTGCGACCTCTCAGCTACCGCTGACCTACTCGGGCCTCTGAGCCTCGCTGGCCTCTGCTGCCAACTCCCGTCAGCCTACCCAGACCGGTGGGACTCTCTTGGCCACATTATTTTGGCCTCTGCTGCCTGAGGTGTGGCAGGAGGCATGTGGCTGCACACTGCACACTTAGACCTCTCATGCCCTACACAAGGCGATGGATGGTCCAGCCCTTTTAGCTTGGCTGCAGGTGTCTGTCCAGAAACATCTGGCTCGGCCCTGCTTCAGATCTTCCAGAGCACAGGACCCTGCGAGGCAACTCCTGCATGGGACACCCACTGCCATTTCTCCTTCACTGCCATATACAGTCTCCCGCATGTGGCCTTTTTCTGGGTCCAGGAGGTTCTCAATGCAGGGGTCCTGGGTTCTTGGTCTAAAGAATGGGCTGGCTCACCTTGATAGACAGAGGTCCTCCTTGAACCTCTGTAGTGGAGCCCAGTTGACGTTTTTTGTAAGTAAACCCTTGGTCAGTTTCAAGGCATAACCCTCATACCAGGACCATGAAATGTGACTAATCTTTGTAGTAAATTATAAGTCATTCAATTTGCATAGTCTTAGCCAATCATTTTGTGGACATTATATAACCATGGCAAACTGATTCTCTGCACTGCAGTAGAGAACAAAAATTATTTATTTAGGTATTCATTCAGTGACTATTTATTGAGTACTTAACTGTGTGGCAGGGACCATGCTTGATTTCACAAATGAGTCTGGCTGTCCGACCAGCCTGAGCCCTGCAGTAGTGCCGGTCTGGTGTTCTGTAGTTTACTTAAGAGAAAAAGAATAACTTTAAATTTGAGTGTAGATATGGCCATAACATAATTACCATCTATACTCAAGTATAAGCCGACCCAAATATCAGCTGAGACACTTAATTTTACCACAAAAACAGCATTAAAAATATGCTAAAAAAAACCTGGGCTTATACTCGAGTATATACAGTAGTTCTTTATATCTTCCCAACTCAGTGTTTCCACAGGGACTCTCTAGCTCTCAATGTTGATGAAGCACACGTGTACATATTACAAAATAGTTGCCATTTAAACATTTTTTACATGTACTTCACTTTCATCTGATGGGGCAACCATCACCAGTATTCATTTCCATTTTTTTTTCACTACTCAAAAGAAATCCATCCATTGTCTTAGTTACCTGGTGCTGCTGTGATCAAAATACCACAAGTAGATGCCTTCAACAAGCAGGAACTTACTAGCTCCCCCAGCCTGGGAGAGTGAAAGCCCACATTCAGGGAAGTGGCTCGAGGAGAGGCAACATCTGTGAGCCAACCACCCTGGAGATCCCCAAGTGTCTTGGATTCACTTTCCCTGTGAGTGCAGTATGTTAGGATTGGGGCTGCTCACCACAAAGTTAGGAGTGTGAAGCCACCAGCCTGTCCTTCCTTTATCGTCATTATGAGTCAGAATTGACCTCATGGCGGTGCGTCTGTGAGCTTTGGCTCCTGGGTCCCTCAGAAACTCACAAGGCAGTTCCACCCTCCCCTACAGGGTCGCTGTGAACCAGCATCTACCTGATGGCAGGAAGTGAGATCAGAGGAGATGCAGCCCACACTGAAGTGAAAGTCTCCTTCATCCAAGCAGGCTGTGATCTCAGTAAAAGTGTTGCATGCCGGATACTCAGTACCACTAATGATTGGATGATCACATCAGGAGAGTATGGTCACATCTCATAACCAACAAATTGCATCATTACGTACTTGCATCATTACGTCATTGCCAAGCTATTGAGACTCATAGCCCAGCGAGGATGACATGTTTTTGCAGACCACAATCCAGTCTGTGACACTGGACACTTTTTCTCTTTTTATTACGAAAATCGGAGCCGGGGTGGTGGTGTGGTTATGAGTTGGGCTGTTAACTGCAAGGTCAGCAGTTCGAAACCACCAGCTGCCTCAGGAGAAAGCTTATTTTCTATTTCTGTAACGAGTTGCAGTTGCAGACACGCATGGGGGGGGCCAGTTTTATCCTGTCCTAGAACCGACTTGACAGCAGTGAATTTTTTATGCATGAAAAATGTCAGAGACTCTGACTGATAAACTTCTAACACAGAAAAATACAGGAGATAGTAAATTCCTCTGGAAAAAACTTGTAATAAAACAGCTAGGTACTCTCATTAAGAAACTATGATTGTAATAAGTAAATGATGCTGTGCTATTTACCAAATGGATTCATAGTTATCATTTTAGTTGGAATTTCATTGGTGTCGGAGTGCTTTTCATAGCTCATTTTCATGTTGTAAACGGGAGCTTTAGTTTTAAAGCCTACAGCTGTTGAAGTTTTGATATGAATTACATTTTGATACAAAGCTAAATGGAAACTGGCAGAAATGGTAAGAGCTTTGCTGGTAATTGTTGGAGCTGCCAAGAAGAATTCTATTTAGAGGAAGCTTGAGTGTACTTTCAAAATGGTCTTGAAAAGTTTAAGGTATATTTGCTGTGATTTAATATGACACACTTCAAACAGACTTTTTTTTTAATGCACCACAAAACAAAATTTATTTGGGGATATTTAGACACAGTGGGTTATGTGCCGGGCTGCTAACCACAAGGTCACCAGTTCAAAATTATCAGCTGCCTATTTCAAGAAAACCAAGGCTTCCTGTGCCCGGAAAGGTTAGCCTATGAAAACTCAAAGAGGCACTTCTTCTCTACTTTCTCGGGTTGCTCTGAGTGAGAATTGGCTAGATGGCCGTGTTTGTTTTTGGTTTTGGTTTTTTGCTTAGGGGTGTTTTCAACATTTCCATGAGCCCTGGTGTTGTTCCTGGGTAAACATTGGATTGCTAATTGGAAATTTTCCTGAGGTTCAAACCCCCTAGCCATCGATGGGGAAAAGATGAGACTACTTGCTTGCATAAAGATGTACAGCCTGGGCTGAGCCCTGGTGACGTAGTGGTTGTGTGCGGGACTGCGGCCCACAGGGTTGGTGGTTCAAATCAAGCAGCAGCTCTCCAGGAGCAAGGCTGGGTCTCCTACTCCCACCAGAGGGCAGTGATGCAAAAAAAAAAAAGATGTACAGCCCTTGAAACCTAATTTAGGGTGGTTGTGAGTTGGAATTGACTTTGTGGAAGTGGAGGTTTTGTTGTTGGTAAACTTAAGAATTAATACCTGAAAATATGTAACTATTACTGTGTTAGCCTGGGTAGACTAGAGAAAAAAATCCATAGAAACTCAAATGTATAACCAAGGGAGAGAGTGTGCTGGCTTGACAAGGGTGGCAGCAAGGGAAATAGCATTGTGATAAGTAGGTTTATTGTGCCAGCCTGGCCAATAGGAACATGGGGGATTAATAAGGTCACAGTTTGATTGGAAGGCAGAGATTAATGACTTGGTAAGCCCCACCTCTCTCTTTTGCTCTCTGGTGATTGGACCAGCTTGGGGCTGTTTTAGCTAATTCTCTGCCTCACTTGTGAGCTATACTACCTGTGGTACAACCAATCTGTGGATCGTGTTGCTAGAGCTTGAGCTTCCTTCAAGACCTGCATCGCCATGCTGCTGGTGTGTTCATCACCTGAACTTGAGGCAGGTGGTTCCTTTTGTCTTGCATTGCTTGAGTTTGTTATCCCATCTGGGCCTGCTTTGATAAGCTCCTGAGCTGCTGCCTGTAGGTGGATGGCCAGCATTGCTCAAGGGAAGACTCAGTACTCTGCTTCTTGACCTTGGACCCAGCAGCCCTTTCCAGTATATTAACTTTTCCACAGAAGTGAGTTGAACTGAGCACTCTGTACTGCTGTGTGGACTAATTAACTGTTATATTCCATCATGCCACATCTGTCAAATCATCTATATATATACACTCACACACATACACACAATTATATGTATATAAAGTCATAAGTACTTTGGTTTTGTTTTTGTAGAGAACCCTAACAAGCATGAATTCGGTTGATTTAAGGTTTAGTTTGGAAGTAGAGCTGACAGCACCTGGTGAGAGGGTGGATGTGTGAAAGTGAAGAGAGAGAGAGATATGAAGGATTCCTTGTGTTTAGGCTTGAGTACATGGGTGAAGCATGGCCTCATTTACTGAGATGGGAAGAGTTAACTTGTAGAGCTGATTTGAGAGAGAAAATTATTCCTGCCCTTTGCTAAATTGGGATTTTGTTCTTGAGGGAGGGAGGAGAAGAAAATGAGGTTAAGGAATGTTAAGAACCTTAATCAAAGTCCTGCCAAGAGAACCAGCACACAAACCCATTCAACTCTAAAGTTGCCATCCATTCTTGTTTGGCTCCAGGGCTAGAAATGAAAGGTATAGTAGAGTTAAGGAAGGCGCGAACAGTTGTGTGTCCATGTCCCTACACAAGGGTTGGTCTACCTGATGTTGATCTCAGAAAACAGATCCAATGGTCTACTCAGTATCTCAAGCAAAAGAAACTGGGTGAAGACATAGGAACCATAACAAGTGGAGCCCTTTTGTACTTGTTTGCCAGAGCATTATTTGTGGGATGAGTTCCATAGGTTCTTAGAGAAACCTTAACTTTCACTTCTTGATCCCCCATTCTTTCTCTGAATCCTAAAGTGAAATTCAACCTACCATCCTGAAAATTCAACCTATTATCTTGAAGCCTCAGTTCGAGCTCTTCTCTAGCTTAGATGTTTTATTAGAATTAGATTTGGGGAAAGTGGCTTCTCTCTTTTCCTTTACCAGATGAAAGAAGAATCTTCTATGATAAATTTTTACTGAAGAGTTACTATACATCATCATTTCATAAGTTGCAGACTACTTTCTTTTAAATCTTTGGGTGATAATGTTTTCTCTTCTAGTATTCATTTTCTGGTGTCACAGATGAGCGCTCACTAAATTTAAAATCTTTTACTATTTTCAAGTGGTATGAATCATAATCCAGTGGCATTGATCATGCACACAGTATTATGTAGCTATTACTTCTGTTGGTTTCTAAGATTTTTCCATCACCACAAAAACTCTGTGCTTATTAAACAGTAACTCCTCTTCATCCCATCACCTTAGGGCTTGGGGAACACAAATATACTTTTGTCTTTAGACCTTTAAGTATTTCTTACAAGTATGTATTTCTCACAAGTAGGATCATATAGTCTCATCCTTTTTATATGGCTTATTTCACGTAGCACAATGCTTTCAATGCTCATTCATGCCTCAGCCTGTTAGGACTGAAGACCTCTTTATGACTAAGCAACAGTCCATTAGGCAGCACATTTGGTTTGTCCATCCACATCTCTCTGGGGACTTAAGTTGCTTTCACCTTTGGACTGTAGTGAATCAAGCCCAGTGAACATTGGTGACCACATCCCTGTTTTCATTCTTGTGTTAAGTTCGCTTGATTTTCATGTCCAGAAATGGAATTGCTGAATCATATGGTAATTCTGTGTTTCTGCTTTGAGGGAACCATTGTATAGTCCCATAAACAATAGGTAGGGGCTCCATTTTCTCCACAGCCTCACTCAAATGTTTATTTTATTCAACTTGTTTGTTTTCCATAGTAGTCATTCTGCACGACTCTCTACATAGTCATTCTACAGTGTCTTTAGTCACTACCCACAGCAGCCCCATCGGTGTCAGAGTAGAAGTGCGCTCCAGGGGCTCTCAGCGGCAGATGTTTTGGAAGTAGACGATAGACCTTTCTTAGGTGCCTCTGCCTGGGCTAGAACCGGCAGCTTGTTGGCCAGCAGCCATGCATTAAATCTTTCACACCACTCAGGGAACTCCATCACCTTCCTGCTACCTGTTGCCTCATGGTACATTTGACCTCGTATCCTAGCAGAGATTCAGGTTGTAGGCGGGTATTCCAGGTGTGAGGACTGGGAAGCATGGGTCAAAGAGAACATCTTGGGAGTGGGCTCCTACAAGACATTAACAGAGAATTACTTTTATGTGTACTTAGTGGTGCATACTGAGTTGATAAAGTTTGTTGACCAGTTGAGAATTTTAGAAACCAAATGCCCAGTGCTTTAGAAATTACATTAATGAAATAATGTGTCATTTACATGAAGTTACTTATACTTAAGAGCTCCTTAAGCCTTAAGTTAGGACAGAAGATGTATAGTTTACGGTTAAAAAAATAAGTTCTCAAAAATTTAATAAAGAACTAACTTCCATTTAGTACTCATTTTTTGTTTGCTCTTCTTTATTTACTGCATAGCATTCACATTGATATGGAAGGATTAAAAATATCATGGCTTCTGTCATGTCCATTTTATTCCACAAAGTGACAGTCTTGCTTCTTAACAATTTAAAATGGTCTTTTGAAGATTTTTTCCCCCCTCAGAAGGACATTGTTTAATTTCTTTACTTCTGTTTTCATGGACAATGAGTAAAATGTATCCACCCACTGCCACCTAGTTGATTTCAACTCATAGCAGCTTCACCGGATAGAAAGTGTCAGGAAGCAGAGCATTCTCCCGAGGTGCACCTGTGGGGTTTGAACAGTGGACTTTTTGACTGGCAGTTGAGTACTTAACCATTGTGCTACCAGGGTTCCTTGTAAAATATACCAACCATGAGGACAAAAGCCCACCAAACGTACTGCCATTAAGTTGATTTCCACTCATAAGGACTCTGTATGACAGCAGAGACCTGTCCTATGGCTTTCTAAGATGGTAAATCTGTATGGGAGTAGAAAGCTTCATTTTTTTCCCTGAGGAGCAGCTAGTGGTTTTGACCTGCTGCCCTTGCATTTAACAGTGTACTGCGTTGCCCACTATGCCACCAGTGCACCCAGTGACCCTTTAGGACATAATAAAACGCTTCCATTTGGTTTCCAAGGCTATATATTTTTGATGAATGCAGACTGCCTCCTCCTCCTCAAGCAGAATGACTAGTGTGCTTGGATGACTGGCTTTTGAGCCGGCTGCCACTCTGATGACTAAGATGCACCTGACCCAATCCATAGCATTTTTTTTCGGTTATCAGGAAGGCGCATCTTGGTTGACATCTTGGTTGGCAAAGTAGAAGGGCAGAGAAAATAAAGGAAACCCTCAGGGAGTTAGATTGAGAGAGTGGCTGCAACAATGTGCTCCGAATAGCAAGCGTTGTGTGCATGGGGCAGAACGGTGCAGCAACGGGGTGTCTGTGAATATTTACAACCACAGCTAGATACACATAATCCAAAACACTAATCATGCAGGGTTTGTCTGAGAATGTAGAGTTAAGTGCTTTTGGATTATTTGATAAAGGTAAGATGACGCAGATTTGATCTTGAATTAGATATGGGCAGGACCAGGGAAAGAATCATGAAAATCTAGAAGAAGTCTGAACTTACATCGCTTCTTAAGGACCTTCAAGATTCCACCCCCCTCACACACACACACACACACACACACACACACACACACAGACACTTTTTTTTAAAGAAGCAAAAACGCGGGTATGTTTTTGCAAGGAACCAGCAGCAGCATATACTCATCAGTGGGTTCGCTCACAAAGGGAAAACTGACCTAACCACAAAATGGGTCTGTGCAGCAGAATGACCCAGTGGAATGGATCATTTGATCTCCAGGCTGTCACTCCCATGAGCTTTGGTTGTGGATCCAAGCGAGATGAAATCCTGGACATCAACCTCTTCTCCCTTTATCACGGTGTTGCCTGTTGGTCAAGTTGTGAGGACTTGGGCTTTCTTTACCTTGAGATGTAATCCACAATTGAAAGCTACAGTCTTTGGTCTTCCTCACTTTCAGCAAACAAAGTTACCTCATTTACGTATCACTGACCTTTTATCACCAGACCTCTCTGAAGTGTTGACAGGCAAGGATGTTATCTCGAGGTGCCCCTGACCCAATCCATGGTGTTTCCCACCACCTCATGGGCATGGGAAAGTTGGACATTGAATACGGAAGACCGAAGGAAAATCGATGCCTCTGAATTATGGTGCTGGTGAAGAATATGGAAAGTACCATGGAGTGCCAAAAACCCAACAAATCTGTCTTAGAACAAGTACAGCCCGAATGCCCCACGAGGCAAGAATGGCGAGACTTGTCACTTGTACTTTGGACATGTTATCCAGAGAGACTACTTCCTAGAAAAGGACATCATGCTTGGTAAAGCAGAGGGCAGTGGACAAGAGGAAAGTCCTTGAAGAGATGCACTGAGACATGGCTGTGAACATAGGAACACCTGTGAGGATGGGCCTGCACTGGGCAGTGTTTGTTCCGTTGTATGTAAGGTCGCCATTCATTGGAACGGGCTCGATGGTACCTACAACAATAAAATTACTGACAAATGAATATTTTTTTTATCATTTTATTGGGGGCTCGTACAGCGCTTATCACAATCCATACATACCTCCATTCTGTCATGCACATTTGTACATATGTTGCCATCAGCATTTTCAAAGCATTTTCTTACTACTTGATCCCTTGGTATCAGCTCCTCATTTTCCCCCCTCCTTCCTCATGAACCCTTGATATTTTTTTCTTTCTTGAGGGGACAGGAGAAAAGAATTTACAGAGTCGTCCCCAGCCCTAGTTCTCCTTCTCCTGCACAGTCTTGGTTTCCTGGAGCCGCCCAGTCTGTGGAGCAGCAAGGAGATCCGCTTTGCCACCAGCAGGGGCATCTCTGCGGATGGTTGAGGGCTGACCAATGTGTTCGTGGTGACTACCTCCAAAGGGATGTTCACAAGGTTCATGGCCCCACCCCGCATGCAAGGCCACCAGTTCCCCTTGGCCTTACACTTGTGATAGGCACAGTCAGCCTTCCGGATGGGCTGGTCTATGTGGCCACCACAGCTCCGTTGGCAGAGGAGATGACCATCTTGGAGCCTGAAGGCAGCTTCACTCGAGTTTTCTTGGTCTCAGGGTTGTAGATAACAGTGGTGTCCATTGTTCCCAGAGAGCCAAGCAGACTTCAGGCTTCTCCACACAGCACATAATGGTACCCTCAGGCATGGTGCCCTTTGGGAGAAGATTGCGCAAGTTGAGCTGGGCCTTCTTGCCACCCCTCCCACCCTGCTGTACATCTGGTGTGTGTGTCTTTGGCAGTAGTGAACAGTTCCATCTGTTTCTTAAAACCGCTGTGGGTCTCTGAAGAGCATCTTGGCGCATGGTGCGCGGCGGCCCAGGTCATGGATAATGCCCTTCACTATGCCCTTGATGTAGCCATGCCACTCAGTGAAGTCCACTGCTTCCTTTGCACACCTGAAGCAGAACCAGCACCTTTCCTCTGTCCCCAGATGACACAGCCCAGGGAGGCAGATCTGCTTTCAAGCATGGCTGAAAGAGAACCCTTGATAATTTATAAATTGTTTTTTCATATCTTACACTGACCACTGTCTCCCTTCACCCACTTTTCTATTGTCCATCCTCCTAGGTCCTAGGAGGGAGTTATATGTACATCGTTGTGATAAGTTACCCCTTTCTTCCCAATCCTTCTCCTTCCCCTCCTTGAATCCCTACTCAATATTGGTCCTGAGGGGTTTATCTGTTGTGGATTCCCTGTGTTTCCAGCTCTTATCTATACTCATGTACTTGCTGTGGTCTAGCTGGATTTGTAAGGTCGAATTGGGGTCATAATAGTGTGTGTATGAACATTAAAGAATGAGAGGATTCTTGTATGTTTCATGAGTGCTGTACTGCACCGTGACTGACACATCACTTCCTGTGACCCTTTGTAAGGGGAGAGCCAGTTGGCTAAAGATGGGCTTTGGGACTTCACATATGGGTCTTTGAAGCTTGATACCTGATCCCAGAAACACCTCATGAACACACAACCCTGTGTGCTTTTTCCATGTGGACTTTGTTGCTTCTCAGCTAGATGGCCACGTGTTTATCTCCAAGCCTTTAAGACCCTGGATGCTGTATCTTTTAATAGCCTGGCACCATCAGTTTTCTTCACCAAATTCACTTAGGCACCAATTTTGTCTTTAGCAATTATATCAGGAAGCTGAGCATCACAGAATGCCAGGTTATTAGAACATAGGTTCTTGTGTTGAGGTAGTACTTGAGTTGAGGCCCAATAGCCATCTGCTACCTTAATACTAAACCTATAAATATATGTACATATATCTATTTCTATATTATATAAACTAAATTTACATATGTACATGCCTGTATTTAGACCTCTATAAATGTCCATTTGCCTCCTAGTTCTTTCCTCTTCTTTCCTTTTACTTTCCTCTTGTTCCACTATCATGTTCAGCCTTCAGTCGGGTTTCAGTAATTCCTCTCAGTTACATTGCTCTTGATCAAGCTCCACCAGGAATCCTGTGCTCTCCTCACCATCGATGTTAGATCACTTGTTGTTCCCTTGTCCCTAAGTTTGTTAACACCCACTTCCTTTCCCCTACCTCCTCCTCCCCCATGTCCCCTTGTAACCGTAGGTCCTGTTGTTTTCTTTTCCGGATTGTTTATCCCATCTCATCTAGATAGACATACAGAGATAATAATGAGCACAAAAACAAGATGGCAAAGCAAAACAACCAAAGGAGGAAAAAAAATCAAAACATCAAGACAACAATACCATCAACAAAAAAAAGAAAAGTCTATAAATAGTTCCAAGTTTGTTTGCTGACCAGAGTGTTTTCTGGTCGAGTCTGATGGGGTGCCACACCCTGGTCTCAAAGTCTTATTTTTGGTAATGAGTGAGTATTTATACCTTTTAGGTTATAATAAATGTTTAAGTCATGCTTGTATTATGTTTACTATCATTCATCGACTAACTATTGATCTTGATTGCATTTGGTAAGATAATTTCACAATCTTCAACTAGAAAGGCCTCTGGGATTATTTTAGTCCACAGAGTTAGGACCCCTAAGAGTTTGGTCCTAAGGTTATATATTAGGGGAGAGGTGCTCTGTCTCCAACAGCATACTGTGCTTTCCAGCTGTGTCTGGTAATTCATTGACATGACCACCCAGAACTACCAGACAATATCCAAGATTATGGGTTTACTGCAAAAGTTAACAGATTACAATTCAAATGAGTAATGCTCAGGATACAATTGTTGGGTCAGGATGGTTTCTTCTCTACCATGCCTGCTCTCTGCCTCTTGACCTGGCTTTGTCCCTGTGTAGGCAATATTTTCAAAGCAATTTTAGAGTCCCTGATAAAGGCCCCAAAGGTATGCCACTCCCTTACTGCTGTAAGGATCAACTGGAAAACATTCAGCACCAACTTCATGAGTCAGCCAATTAAGTGCCCAAAGATAACCCATTCCACAAGCCAGTGTCTCACCTCAGAGCACTCAGTTTTTCTTTCTCTATGCTCTTTCTCACACCCAGGCCCCTAGTTCTGCTGCTGCTCCTATTGTCACAGTATTTACTATATCAAAGAGGTTAAAAAGGACAGGAGTCTCAGGGTTCAAAGGACATGAGCCTCTCCTGGCTTTTTTCTCTCTTTCCGCCCCCCTCCCTTCCCTGCATTTTATTTATACACAGCAGGATGGCAGTCACAGGGAACTCTGTGACAGTCATACACGGCTAAATAATGTGATCCAATAAGTATCTTTCCCCCACCTTCTTACTCAGACAGGTCCTGGCTAACTGAACATATTAAATCACTGCATATTACAGGAGGGAAAGTGGTTGGAGGAGAGGGGAGATTTAGAGAGTGATCACCAGAGTGGTGGTTGAGCCACTTCTTGTCTGTATTATACAAGGGGGCTTCAAAACAGTTCATGGGAAAGTTTCATCATTGAATTCCATTTTTCCCGTGGGTCTTTTGATGCCCTCCCCGCCCCCCTCATGGATTAGACTCCCAAGTAGGAATTCATTTGTATAAGCTTTCACTGCTTTAGAAAAGAAAATGTTCGAAGTAATTTATCCAATTCAACTTCTAATTATACCCTTGTATAAATACTGGGTGATGTTATGTGGTTTGTCCAAGAGAACACAGCTAGAATCAGTTTGTGAGAGAACCAAAGGATAAAAATTACTCAGTGACCTGATTCTCCATGGTTTTCTGAGTCACCATGTTCTCCTCAATAGAATCTGACAAAATTTGATTTTTTTTTGTTTTTCTTACAAACTTTTTCATCTTTACACTGCATTAAAATAAGCCTTAATGGAACCTTACCAAATTCAGAATTAAAAATCCATGTGTAATGATTTGCTGCTAGACTTAAAATAGTTTATGTTGTTAAAAACTATGCTGTTTAAATCTGTAGCACATCATAGTTCAGCTTACATGATTTTCTTTTTCTTTTGTGGTTATGTTATCTTCAGGCTCATGCGACTGGCTTCCTGAGAGCATAGATAGCTTTCTATTCTTATTGTCATCGCTTCATGATCCTAGACTCCCATATTCACGTCATCATTAGTTACTTGGTTCGTTGTGCTTCGTTTGTATATTATGATTTCAGCAAAACACTTTTTGAACAATAATAAAAACTTTTAAAAGCCATTTTATTGGGGGCTCCTACAACTCATTACAATACATCCATTGATCCATTGTGTCAAGCACATTTGTACATTTGTTGCCATCATCATTGTCAAAACATTTGCTTTCTATTTGAGCCCTTGGTATCAGCTTATTTTTCACCTCCCTCCCCACCAGCCCCTGCCTCATGAACCCTAGATAACTTATAAATTGTTATTTTGTCATGTCTTACACAGTCCAATGTCTCCCTTCACCCACTTTTCTGTTGGTCCTCACCCATGGAGGGGGATTCTATGTAGATTCTTATGATCAGTTCCTCTTTTCTACCCCACCTTCCCACCACCCTCCTGGTATGCCTACTCTCATTATTGGCCACGAGAAGTTTATCTGTCCTGGATTCCTTGTGTTTCCAATTCTTATCTTTACCAATGTACAGCCCCTGGTCTAGTCAGATTTGTAAGGTAGACTTGGGATCATGATAGTGGTGGGGGGGAGGGGTGAAAGCATTAAAGAACTAGAGGAAAGTTGTATGTTTCATCTTTTCTATACTGCAGTCTGACTGGCTTATCTTCTTCCTGCAACCCTTCTGTAAGGGCATGTCCAGTTGCCTACAGGTGGACTTTGGGTCCCTAATCTGCACTCCCCATCATTCACAATGATGTGATTGTTTGTTCTTTGATCCCTTCAACACCTTGTAATCACGTAGGCTGTTGTGCTTTTTCCATGAGGGCTTTGTTGTTTCTCAACTCGATAGCCAATTGTTTACCTTCAAGCCTTTAAGACCCCTGATGCTATATCTTTTGATAACTGAGCTCTTCAGAAAGTACAGTTTGATGAAGTCAGGGATCATCAGCTTTCTTCACCACATTTTTTTTGCTTAAAATTAATAATTTTACTGACACAGAGTTCTTATGTGATACAATTAATAGGTTAAACATATTAAGAGAGTTGTATAGTTATCACTACAATTTTATAATATATCTTAATTAAAAAACCCTTTTATTGGGGGCTCACGCAACTCTTATCACAATCAGTGCATATATCTATTGTATGCAAACCACATTTTTACATTTGTTGCCATCATCATTCTTGAAACAGCCTTCTACTTAGGCCTCATGAGCTCTTGATAATTTACAAATTATTATTATTTTGTCATACCGTACACTGCCCGATGTGTCCCCTCACCAACTGCCCTGTTGTCTGTACCCCGGGGAGGAGTTTGTATGTAGATGCCTGCAATTGGCTTCCCCTTTCTTCTCCACCTTCCCTCCACCATCCCGATATCACCACTCTCACCACTAGTCCTAAAGGGATCATCTGTCCTGAATTCCCCATGTTTCCAACTCCAGTGTACATCCCCTGGTCTAGCTGGGTCTTTCTGGCAGAATTGGGATCATGATGGTGGAAGAAGCATTTCAGAACGAGAGGAAAGTTGCATATTTTATTGTTGCTACCCTGTACCTTGCCTGACTTGTTTCCTCCCACAACCCTTCTGTAAGGGGGTCTCGCTTCACCTACCGAAGGGCTTTGGGTTCCCAATCTGTACTCCCCCTCATTTATAATGTTATAATTTTTAGTTCTTTGATGCCTGATACCTGATCCCTTTGACATCTGTGGTCACACAGGCTGGTGTGCTTCTTCCATATGAGCTTTGTTGCTTCTTAGCTACATGGCCGCTTATTTACTTTCACGCCTTTCAGATCCCAGATGCTGTATCTTTTGATAGCCAGGCACCATCAGCTTTCTTCACCGCATTTGCGTATTCACCAATTGTCTTCAGCGATCATATGGGAAGGTGAGCACACAATATGATTCTTCCAATAATTGATTTTATATGGTTAATTAAGGAATCCTGGTGGCACAGTGGTTAAGTACGTGGTTGCTAGTCCAACGGTTGGCAGTTCAAATTCATCATCATTTCCTCAAGAAAAAGATGTAGAAGCTTTGAAACCCTCTGGGACAGTTCTCTGTTGCTGTGAGTTAGGATGAACTTATTGGAAGGGGTTTAAGTTTAGCTCATATGTCAGTTTGTCATGTTGTGGTGGCTTGCATGTTGCTGAAATGCTGAAAGATATGCTAGATCTGGTATTTCAGATACCAGCAGGGTCACCCATGATGAAGGAGTTTCAATGGAGCTTCCAGACTGAGAACACACCATGAAGAAGGAATAAGCCATCCACTTCTAAGGGATGGGCCACTGAGGAACTTATGAGTGGCAGCAAAACGTTTGTCTGATATAATGCCAGAAGATAAGCCCCTCAGATCAGGATGCACAAAAAGAGACTTTAGATGAAAGGTACACTTGAAGTCATCAATGGAGGAAACCAGGAATGCCATTGGGTCATTAGCTGAATGCATGGCAGGTTGCTCAAGGGGGGCAGTGCCTGGAGTGAGATGCTCAAAGTTGGCCTGTGATGGGACCCTGGATGACACAGCATTTAGAGGCTGACAAGTCAAAGGAAGTCTGTCTCTGCAAAGGAAAGGAGAGGCTGCAAACAGAAGCCAGGAGTCAGAGCTGGGAGCAGAGGGAGATGCACTTGTCAGTTGACTAATGGTAGGAGTCAGATTGAAGTGCTGGTAGCGAAAGAGAGTGGAGATGGAGAGAGACTATTCAGATTGCTTATGGAAAAGTCCAGTGGAGAAAATAGTTTCTGAGAAAGCAGGAGGGTATTGGAACCCCACCCCTAGTCAGAGAAGATTTGTCAACCTTTAGGAGACACAGAAACATCTTGTGTGAGTATTCAAAAAGCAGGAAAGGGGGGGTGCCCCATTTTAGTTAATGTTCTCTGTGTTTCTTCTCTGGGCTCTAATAACTACTGCAGTAGAACTCCCTGAAAATTCATGATTAAAGGGTTTATTAGGGAAGTAAACAAGTTATAATGCCAGTGAGAAATGCTCGGAGTTGAGTTGTTGATCAGGACATGTTACAAAGTTCTTCCTGGTCTGCTAATAACCCCAAGAGGTGTCTCACTCTGCTTAAAGACTCAACAAGAAGGCACACAGCTCAACCTCCATGGGTGTCAGCAAACCCAGTCCCTAAATTAAGAGCCCAGGGGCACCCCACTCCAGCAGTCCTTAGACCAAAGACACTCAGCTCCATTTTTGTGGGTCAGCAAGTCCAACTTTCCCATTTAAGTGACCAGAGGCACCCCACTCTGCAAGCCAACCTCCCACACATAGTCTCTCAGCCTTACTTGCTCTGTGGCTTGGGAATTTCATCTCTCCGCCCTATCCTCCCGTTCCTGGTTCTGTGGGCGCTTCTCTGATGGTACAGCTGTCTTCTGGATCCAGCAAGCTCACTGTGCAGGGCTCTTGGATTCAAAGGAAATACTCCACTCCTGGCCCTTGTTGATATGAGATCCTTCCTCCTCCTTCTCAGAAGATTCAGTTTACCTTTTTTTTAGTGGGATGAATAGAATAATGATAATATAAAGATAAATATACAAATAAAGAGCAAGAAAGAAAAGACCACTATCAATATTTTAAAAACGAGGGAAGAAATTTTTTGTAGTTCAACATGCGAGAAATACTTGAGCAGAGAACATATTCAGGTTGTGTCAAGAGGGAGGTCAGTGACCAAGAGTCAAATTATACCATGTTCCTTCCATCGTAATCAAGATTACAGTCACCTCTGTCCTATAGTAAAGCTGTTAGAGACCCTGGCCTGTGGCTGTAGGGGTTCTGCCAGTGACTTTAACTGACAAGACACACCACGGATGGATTTTGGGCTCCCACTGTCCTCCACAGCCTTCTACAAATTGGACGTTCACAATTTAAGCTCTGATACTTTTCCTTCATCATATTTGGGTTTTGTCATGGCCATCTTTGGATCACACAGGTTGGTGTGCTTCTTCCATGTGGACTTGGTTGACTCCTCACTTAGATGGCTGCCTGTTGGCCCCGACAGTATTTGAATTGATAGCCAGGCACCATCTGCTTTCTCTGCCACTCCTTGCACCCTTTCAGTGATCATTTCATGAAGATAATATAGAACAGGGGCATGTTATCAGAACTGACTGTTCTCGGTTTGAGTCTAGAGTTAAGTGGAAGAGAGGGCTCATTTTATACACAGCAGGGTGATATGATACTCCAGGGAATCCTGTTAGCAGTTACTTACAGGTAAATCCTATTTGTATTTTCCTCCACCTTCTTACCAGAAACATGCACAGCAAGGTCATTGGTGGGAGTTACAGATTTGGGCTAAAAGAAGCACATTAGGCTGAGCCCTGGTGGCGTAGTGGTTGTGCGCGGGACTGCGGCCCACTGGGACAGAGGTTCAATTCCAGCAGTGGGGCTAGACCTCCTACTCCTACCACCAGAGATCAACGATGCCAAAAAAAAAAAAAGCACATTAAATAATTCACTACCTCTGCAGATGAGTGCTTTGTTGGTAGATGGCTGAAGGAGTCTGGTCACTCAGCATATAGTAGATGCTCAGTAAATATTAGTTAACTGTGGACAGAATGACTTTATTTTCAGACATTCAGTCCAGATTATATTACGTGGCGCAATCACTTCCACATGCAGCCCATACAGAGTGCACACTACTTGACAATTAAGTGTATGCTAAAGAGATGGGGGCAAGTTACCTTTATGTAATTCTGATTTATTCTCTAAGGTCACCTGGGGGCACAGTGCTGTAAGCTAACTGAAAGTTTGGTAGTTTGAATCCACCAGCTGCCAGAGAGGAGAAGGATCCTGCTTTCGTCAGGATTTATAGCCTGGAAAACCCCTTGGAGTCAGCCCTACTGTGCCCTATGGCTCTGTACTGTGGCTTGTCACCTTGACAGCAGTGGGTTTATTCAAATCCACCATCACTCTGATCCTATGGAGATGCTTAGGTATTTCTGCAACGTAAAAAGCATAAACAGGTAAAGGAAGCCTTGTGGTGCTGCAGGTAAGGCTACAAAGGTGAAGCTTTGTGGCTCAGATCCACCCAGCAGCTCCATTTGAGAAGAACTGAATGATTTGCTTCTGTACAGATTGTAGCTCTGAATCCCGGAACAGCGTTTTTGATCTGTTCTGCCTTGGGGGTTCATGATGAGAGTCGAAATCAATCTGACAGCTTTTAGCAACCATATTGAAATACATGTGCACTAATTGAAATACATGTGATGTGTATGTATACAAAATACATGTCCACTAGTAAAAAATGACAACTGCCAGGGTAAAAGACACAGCAGCAAGACTTACAGAAAAACAACCACCAGCCAGCCAAGCATATTTACAGGGGACTTGGCTGTTTACGGAAAGGCTGACGGATCAAACACGCCAACTGTTTCATGGAAGAGCGCTATGGTAGCCTGCTTCTGGGGAGATCACAGCCTGGGGAATGCTGTGGTATGCAGAAGTGACACCCCGACAGTGAGTTTCATCTTTATAGGAAAAGACTGCCAGGTCTCTTCTTCCTGGGGGAGCCCCTGGTGGGCCGAGGCTGCAGCTGAGTGCTAAACCGTTCTGCCCCAGGGCTTCCTAGAGGAGGGTAAATTTTAAAATTGCTTTACGTGAAAAAAAATTAAATCATAAACACCTCTGTTAAACAGAAATACCACGTGACGCTGTTGTTTCCTGACACTCATCCATTTAGTTCTAACCCTGCCCCCTGTGAACCCTGCCTTCTCTGATTGACACCTTGTCAAGTTTTGTCATCCCCAAGAACCTCGAATTAGGTACCTTTGAGATATTTTTTGTATTTTGGAAATGCACGGAAGGGTGAAGGGCCAAGATCAGGGCTGCAGGGTGGACAGGAGTCTGCAGAGGGCCGTGCTCGTCACGGGACCGACGGACTTACGTTGGACTGGCTGGGGCACTTTCTGAATGCAAGATTGCTTTTTGATACAGAGTTCTTTTGTACATGGAAAACAAAAACAGCAACAACAAAAAACCAGATTTGCCAACACAGCTGTCATGGCACAGCCCTGGCTTAAAGAGTGAGCGGGTGCATTGTCCTAATTGGGGTAGCAGATCTCCGGTGCCACTATCCTGGCCTCATTTTCTCATCGATGCATTTTTATCCTTAACAAAAAATTCTTTGTATTAAGCTTCTGAGATGGCCCTATGTATTTTGAGAAAAATCTATCAAGGTTTACCTTTTAGAATCTCCCCTCCAGAAGTCTTCCTGAACTGTCCTCTGCCTTGAACTTAACAGACCCCTTTGGAAGATTATTTTATTAAAAGGTCATTATATTAGGGGCTCTTCTAACAATCCACACATCAATTGCATCCAGCATATTTGTACATATGTTGCCATCATTCTTTTATAGATATTTACTTTCTGTTGAGCCTCCCCTGCCCCCCAGTGACCCCTTGATAAGTTATGAATTGTTATTATTTTCATATCTTACACTTACTACTGTCTCCCTTCCCCCATGTGGTTTCTGTTGTTGTCCCCTGAGTGGGTATGCATAGATCACTGTGATCATTCTCCTTCCTTCACTTGGCTGCCTACCTTCCCTCGACCCTCCTGGTATTGCTGTTCCCATTCCTGCTCCTGGGGTCCGTGTCTTGTGAGCTCTTATCTCTTATCTGTGTCTGGGCTCATGCTCTGATCCGTCGTGAAGGGCAGAACTGGAGTCAGGATAGGGGGAGTGGGATGAGGAAGCCCAAGGAACCAACCAGAGGAATATTGTGTTTCATCGTGGAAGACTCTTGATTGGAGTGTTAGTCCGGGTAGACTAGAGAAACAAATTCATAAACACGCATATGCATATCAGGGAGAGATTTATATTCAAGAGGAATGGCACATTGAGAAAGCATCCCAACCCAGTCTAACCCAAGTCCATAAGTCCACTATTAGTCCATATGTCCAAGACCAATCTATAAGTTCTCTTCAGACGCACGAAGCACATGCAACGATACCAGGACAATCACAGGCCAGTGAGAGCAGAGTTTTGTGTATCCTGTGGTGGTAGAAGCATCTCAGCACTGGCAGGGGCCTCCACTTGGCTTCTCGGGTCCCAGAGATCTGGTTCCATCAGGGTAAGCCCATGTGGCTTCTCCTCTGGCTGTTCCAGGACTCAGGGTCTAACAGCATGCTGCCATATTGTCTTGTCAGTAGAGTGTCTTCAAGGAACTGAGTCTACAGTCTCTCATCTCCATGGGGGAAATATTGTGAGATTTCCCAGAGTTCTCAGAGAAAGCCATGCCCACACAGAGGTCTCATTAGCTATCTCCAGATTGACAGGCTGGACTCTACCCCTATACTCCCAGTCATGATATTGACACCAAAGTACATCACCGTCACAGTTGACCTTTTTTTTTTAAGGCACCCCAGTGGAGTCCCCTAGAGAGCTCTGGTGGTGCTGTGGGTCAGACACTGCTGCTAGTTCTGGTTTGTTTTGGAAACCTTATGTGGGGTTATTGTCACTTTGGCAGTGGACTTGGTCTGATGAGTCTTAGGGACCCTGGTGCTGTGAGATAGGTATTGAGCTATTAATTCCGAGGTCAGTGTTTCAAACCCAGTCGGCACTCTGTGGGAGAGAGCCGAGGCGGTCTGCTCCTGTAAAGATTCACAGTCTCGGAAACTGTAGATAAAGTCCTTATGAATCATGATCTCCTGGGTGGCAGGGGGACTTTTGTTTTTGTTTTGTTTTTATTGAGACAAAGGCAAGTGAGTGTGTTACAGAGGCATCTTCTGGGCTAAGCTTAGGAACAATTCTGAAGATGGTCAAGGGGCATGCCACATTTTGTTCTGTTGTGCAGAGGGTCCCTGTGGGTCACCTTGAACGTAACAACAACAACAAACATGTCTTTTCAAGGGGGACATAATGGTTCTGTACAACTTTGTGTAAATGGAACCAAGTCTTTTGCTGTTCCAACTCCGCTTCCAGCGTATTTCTTCGGTGTTTGTAATGCAAATTACATGATCTAGTGATGTCTGTGGAATGCAATCACGAGATCCTTGAAAAGCACAGTAATAATGGAGCTCTCACGTTTTGGATGTGGAAAGGGTGAATTGTAGCACCGTATTATTGCTGAAAGCCTCATACTGAGACTAATGCCAGATGAAGTACTTTTGGAGCATGGTAATTAAAGTCCTCTTTTAAAAAGCTTATATTTAGGAATACACTGTCTCAATTTACTTTCCTGGATCAATATATCATCGTTGCCTTTCCACTGAGAAATTTAAATATAATCTTTTCCCCACTGATTTAGATTCCTCTTGGAAATGATGCTCATTCCTGCCACTGTCCATTTTATGGCTGGGCCTTTTCTTCAACCGAGGTCAAGAGCTCTGTTTTCCTTTGAAGTCATACTGCTGCACCTCTCCCATTTTTAGTTTGAGCTGGATTTCTTCGTCGCTCACACTTTTCATTTCTTGGCAAACGACATTTTCTTGTGGCTTCTCAGCTTCTTGGAACGCAGTGCGTGACACTCTTCTTCTCCTGCTTGTACTCCCTTGACCTTGTGTCTGTGCTGCCCCTTATCACTCAGAAGTGCTTAGGTCTGGAACCAAGTCTACATTGATAGGAGCTCATTAGCGTACAAAGAACACCCTGTTTCCAGACAGGAATTAAATCAGTTGTCACAGCATTGCGATTCTAGCACATGCTTTGGAGGGACAACAGGCTGTAACATACATATGTATACCTACTCTTTTGAATCTTTTTTAGGTTGCGTATTCATCTATAAATGTTGAAAATCATGAGTTCACGCTAATACTTCCAGTTCCAGTTAAACATTCCTCATGAGGACTAAGGTGTGCCTGATCCACGCCATGATATTCTCTACTGCATCCTACGCATGTGAACAGTGACCATGGGGCAAGGAAGATCATAGAAGACTAGATGCATTTGAATTGTGATGGAGAAGACTATTGAAAGTACTACGGACTCTTAAAAAAGGACAAGCTGACCTGTGTTGGACTAAGTCAGGCCAGATTTCTCCTTAGAGGCGAAGACGGCAAAATTTTGCCTTCCATGCTTTGGACATGTTGTCAGGAGAGACCAGCCCCAGGAGAAAGATAATCACGTTTAGGAAAGTGGACCGGCGGGCAAAAAGAGGAAGGCCCTTCATGAGATGGGCTGACACAGTGACTGCAAGCAAGAGCTCGGGCTTGGGGACAATTGTGAGCTCGGCGCAGCCCTGGGCAGTGTTTGACTCTGCTGTGCAGAGGGTCACTGCGACCCACATTGACACCGACTCGGTGGCACACAGCAGCCACAGCACCAGCACCAGTCGTTCAGCATTCCTTCTCGTTTTCTTCCTTTTCATATGGCCGCACTCTTCTCCGACGGGATCAATCCGACTTCTGTTGCTCCTCATGCCTTTCTTTCCGGGATCACTGTTCACATATGGAGCACTCTCTCAGCGCTGCCCCCATTCCTATCACTGCACGAAGCCTTCCTCACCCTCTGTGGAAACTAGCACCTCCGTCTGAGCCTCCCATCTGTGTTAGGCTGGGCTGGCTAGAGAAACAAATCCAGTGACAAGAAAGAGCTTTATATTAAGACGTAACTAGAGAGGAAGAAGGCAGCCCACTCCAACTAACTCCAGTCCTTAAGTCTGAAACAGTGGGCTTAACTCCCCCTACAGAGTCACGCGGCCACGTGCAATGATGCAGAGTGCTAGACTTTCACAGCGCGTGGATCCATGCCGGTGGACACAGAGCAGGGGACCTGCAGCGCTCAGGGTCAGTGGCAGAGTCCCAGCAGGCTGGAAGGCAGAGGGAACAATTCCCAGCAGGCCCTCCATACAAAGGCCACACCCTCAAGGAGACAGCACTGGATGCGACCTGGTTGACGGGTTGCATTCCACCCCAACACCTCTGTACATTGTCCAAGCTGACAGAAGTATCTTGCTATCATCCCCTCCATACAGATGGCCTCGCAGACCCCATTCAAGGTCTGATAACCCGTCTCCAGTCGTTCTTCCACGATGGGGAATCCTCCTTGTCGGGCTGAGTGTTCAGCACCATCTTAGTGGGCTTCCCCCTTTATGTGGATGCCCTCCACTCCAAACCTGGACTCAGCTTATACACTGGGACAGCCACGTTCACTCCCACCCCGCGACCCCTTTGCCCTCAAGCTCCAACAGCCTGTGTCTCTGGGAAGGGGAAATTCAAAGCACTGATGATGGTTGAGAATTTGGCCAAGTCCCTGAAAGATATGAATGAATCCTTAGACATACAAAGTATAATAAGTCTCAAGTAAAAGAAATGAAATGAAATCTGTACTTGACACACTGTAATAAAACTGCAGAAACCCAGAAGCCAAAGGTAGAGGGGGGGGAAAAGCAACAGATTTATAGAAGACACATTATATAGAGACCCGAGACAAGAAATCTTCAAAGTTCTAAAGGAAAATAATAATCAACCTACAATTTTATATCCAAGGATACGATCGTTTTTATACAAACAGAAACTAAGAGACTAGCATATGTTGCTGAAAGATCTTCCCAAGACATATGTTACTCTACATATATGGAAACAGCATATAAGACATGGACATAAAAAAATAGGACTTCTTTTAATTCTTAGAGATGAGATGCTAACACTTGTGTGGAGTTGCTTAAAGTGAAGAGGACTTGAGGCACTTGCTGATGAGGAGCAAAGAATTACAGATTTCAGTTTAGAGTGTGCTTTAGTTTTTTTTCCAGTTTACATTTCTTTATTTTTCTAACTTTCTTTTTTTTTAAATCATTTTATTTGGGGGCCCATGCAGCTCTTATCACAATTCATACATACATCTATTGTGTCAAGTACATTTGTTGCCCTCAACGTTCTCAAAACATTTGCTTTCCACTTGAGACCTTGGTATCAGCTCATTCCCCCCATTCCCGCTCTCCCCTAACCTCAAGAACACTTGATAATTTATTATTCTGTCCCATCTTACACTGTCCAACATTTCCCTTCACCCACTTTTCTGTTTTTCATCCCACAGGGAGGAGGTTATATGTAGACCCTTGTAATGAATTCTCCGTTTCTGCTCCACCTTTCCTCCACCCTCCTTGTATGGCCAGTCTCACCCCTGTTCTTTTTTTTGGGGGGGGGCATCACTGCCCTCAGGTGGTGGGAGTAGGAGGCCCAGCCTTTGCTCCTGGGAGCCGGAATCGAACCTCCATCCCAGTGGGCCGCAGTCCCGCGCACAACCACTACGCCACTGGGGCTCAGCCTCACCCCTGTTCTTGACGGGACCATCTGTCCTGGAGTCTCTGTGTTTCCAGTGTCTATCTGTAGCAGTATAAATCTTCTGGTTTAGCCAGATTTGTAAGGTAGCACTGGGATTGTGACTGGGGGCAGGAGGGGGGCATTAAAGAGCTAGAGCGAACTTGTATGTTTCATTGTTGCTACACTGTACCCTGACTGGCTGATCTCCTTCCTGCAACTTTTCTGTAAGGAGATGTCCAGTTGCCTACAGATGGGCTTTGAGTCCCCAATATGCACCCCCCCTCATTCACAATGATATGATTTCTTGTTCTTTGATGCCCGATACCTGATCCCTTCAACCCTCATGATCACACAGTCTGGTGTGCTTCTTCCATGTGGGCTTTGTTGCTTCTGAGCTAGATGGCCACTTGTTTACCTTTAAGACTCCAGATGCTATATCTTTTGATAGCTGGGCATCACCAGCTTTCTTCACCACATTTGCTTATGCACCCGCTTTGTCTTTGGCGATCATTTTGGGAAGGAGAGCATCATGGAATGTCAGTTTAGTAGAACAGTGTTCTTGCATTGAGTGAGTACTTGAGTGGAGCGCCTCAATTTTTAAAGAAAAAAATGCTTCCCAACTGGACCCATAATAAGCTTCAGTGTGGGAAACAGAGGAAATAGTGGAGTTGCCAAGGGTTCCGTTTCACTTGGATCCACCATCAATGCCCCTGAAAGCAGCCATCAAGAAATCAGTGTTTTCCTTTGAGCGAATCTGCAGCACGGGATAGTAAGAATATGAAAAGACAAAGGTGTCACAGTGAGGACTGGGGTGAGCCTGACCGCCGGGATGAGTTTGTTTCACTTTGGACATGTTTAGGACTGATGAATCAGGAAGTAGAGGGGCAGCATTAAAGAGGAGGGTTCTCCTCGACACATGGATTGGCACGGGGCCTGCCTCAGCGGGATATGTTCTTAGAGCCACACTGGTGAGGCGAGTGCAGGAGTCGGCCAACTGCCCCCGCCCCTCTGGTTTGGAACTGACGTGTTGGTACTGAAGAGCAGCACAAGGCGGAACAGTTCTTTGATTGATCAGGTCCTTATTGCTCAGAAGCAGAATAAAGAGGCTAACTTTACATTATAAGTGAAACGAGACTGTGTTGGAATGTAAAGAGAAAGCACTGAAAGAATAGAGGTGTGTGTGTTTCCAAGTCAGTAACAATGACAAAACCCTCACTGTCATCAGTCAGTGCCAATGCATCGCGACCCGATAGGATTGGAAGCACTGCCCCTGTGAGTTTACCAGCCTAACCCCTCCTGAGAAGACAAAGCCCCATCTTTCTCATGAAGAGCGGTTGGCGCCTTCGAACTGCGAACCTTGGGGTGAGTAGCCCAATGCATCACCCTATGCCACCAGGCAGGCCTTCCCAAATCAGTGGAGGGCAATAAATGGGGAAAGAGTTGGTCAAATTATTAGAAGGCCAAAAAGGAGAAGGAAGGAAGTGAAGAAAAGTTCAGGTTGAGAGTAAACAATAAGATGGCAGATGCACACTATATTTGAAATCGCCGTGAATGTAAAGTAACCAAGCCCGACATAAAGGGACAGAATTAGATTGTATGAAAACATCGGTGAGGAGTTTAGTACCCTCAGACTCTCTTTGGAAGCCACTCAGAGATACAGGGACCGAATCTGACCCAGAAGGGAGAAATAAGCGCAGGAAAATGTTAAAGGAGAAAGCTGAGAGAGTAGAAGCATCTGGGGCCCTCATGATGGGGACCTTATTTGAGGACAGCGAGCAGGAACTTCTGTTTTTAGCGTGGGGTAGTTTGGACAGCTGTAGGTCTGAAGGCAAGCAGAATGGGTGCTTGGGAGGTTAAAGGGCCTTGTCAATTCCTTGGCTAGATAATCATTTGCTTTCCTTTGAAGCCTGTCATTGGGTTCATTAGTCTGTCGCCCTGTGGTGCAAACATGATTTTTAGCAGAACCTCACACTGAGTTGCCAGCTTTCATATCGCCTCTCTACTTCACTGTACCATGTCTCTTTGCCAAACTGCTATAAAGTTATTCTCTTTTGACAACTCTTACTTGCCTCCAGATTTATGTCTTAAGCCTGCTTAACAAAAAAAAAAAATCACATTTTATAGCACGCTCCGGGCAGTTACCTAATTAATGTTCCAGTCTCTCTCCGTTAGACACTAAGTGAGTCATCACTGTTAAAATAATCTGGGGGTGGGGGTTGGGGGGGGGAGGGTTGGGGCCAGTACAAGAAGGATAGGTCATCTACCACAGGATTGAAACAGCACAGACACAGAACAAAGGCATATGATGTCGGGCTAGTAACCAATCGTAACTTTCACATATAGGCGGCGTTTCTCAGTCAAGCCGCATGTGTCCCCCTTCTGGCACTGAGCAGTTGATGTGCTGTCCTGGCTTCAGGAGGAACTTCCGACATTACACTCTCGTGTAAATGCATATCCTTCTCTTCACCCCTTTCTTTCATTTTATTCTGTGAGTTGGAGACCCGTAGAGGTCGTGGCTAATCCCGCTGCTAAGAGAAAGGTCAGCAGTTGGAAAGTACCAGCCATTTCTCAGGAGAAAGAGGAGGCTTTCAACTCGCTTAAGAATTACCCACAGGCGCAGGTCTATCCTGCCGTATAGGGTCGGGAGGTTAGGTGTCCAAATCTATTAGATGGCATGAAGTTTGGTTTTCTTACTATAGCAGTCTATCACTAAAAATATATATATATATATATATATATATAGACGTATTAAGAGTGTATTGGCTCAAATAACAAATATATTATTTACAAACTGTAAATGAGTTTCTGCATCATCGTGGAAAGGCAATTTTCCAAGATTTGCTACTGTCGCGCCTCATATTTTTCCGCTTGTTCAACACATCTGTGCCTGGAAGTCATCTTTCACAGGGGCTTCCACCGTGTGGAAGTTGGTTTTAATAGCTACTGTTTATCTCTTCCCAGGACCCCTGCCTGACTTTCCATCTGGAGACTCCCTCCCCCACACTCTGAGCTCATCCTCCCCCGGGACTCAGCTGGGGCCAGGTGCATCTCACTATCCCCCTTTGACCACAGGGTGGCAGTGCAGTGAAGCAGTTGAAAGGGTGGACCCAGCATCGCTGGTTCCAACAAACCGAACTCCCTGCCATGGAGTCACCTCCAACCCCCAGCACCCCCACAAAACCGAAAGAACCTGAGCCTGTGAGTCTTTGCAGGCGTAGTTAGCCTAATTCTTCTCCAGTGGAGCCCAACTGTGCCACCAGGCTTCCTTAATCACTCGTTAATAGTTATTTATCAGTTGTGGGACCCTAGATGATTTGATCTCCGTGGTTCTAATACCCAAAACCTGGGGAGTAATAGTGTGTTATTGATTGCTGCGTTGGGTAAGCATCAGACTGCTAACCTCGAGTTGCTAGTTCAAACCCACCAGTTGCTCAGAGGGAGAAAGATGAAACTGTGTTTCTGTGAACAAGGGAACTCAGATCCTTAACAAAAAATGGGGAGAGGTGGATGAGTTTCTAGGTCGAATGGACAGGCGGTGCTCTAAAGGATGGGACCAGGGCCTGTTCTGACTGGAGCAGCATGCCCTGGGGGCAAGGGAAGTGGGGAGGGGTTTCAGAGACAGTCACGGGCTTTGTTCTGAGTAAGTTTCAGATGTCCGTGACTGGGCAAGGAGAACTGTTGGCCAGATCTTTTGATGTCCAAGTCTAAACTTCAGAGGAGAGGGCTCGGCTAAGAGAGACACTCCCTCACTTACACACTCGCTCACTGCCATTGACCGTATAGGACAGGGTAGAACTGCCCCAGGGAGTTTCAGAGACTGAAATTCTTAAGAAGAGTAGAAAACCCCTTCTTTCTCCTGAGGAGTGTCTGGTGATTTTGAACTGCTAACCCTGCAATTCACAGCCCAATAGGTAACCACTGTGCCACCAAGGCCCCTGTTGAGATTGAGGACAGAAGCTTCTTCTCACTGGGGAGTTTGCATCTTCGATCCAAGGGGTACAGGTGAACTGGAAGTAAAGCACCATTCATTGAGTGGGGATTCTACGTTGGTCCTCCTATTGTGGCTTATGAAGGATGTTGTGCGCCTCGAAAGAACAGTCTGAAGTCACCAAGGGCTACATAGAAACTTGTTAAAAAAATGTTCAGTTCACAACCTAATACCAGATATATTCCAAAACCCTTAAGTTCATATAAGTATAGTGAAGCATCTCTTGTGCTCCCCAATTGGGAGGTTTCTCATCCCCATTTTTTAAAAACAGAAAAGTAATTGCCTTCTCTAGAACATACCTGCCCCTGCTCCCCCCATCTCGATTTGAATTTCTAGTAAGGTTTCCTTATCACACTGGTGGAAGTGCCTGATGATTTGCAGTGACCTTAGCATAATTTTATATGCCAGCCACTGAATAAATTAATCTTCCCCCTCTCCCCAGATCTTGAAAAACTGACCACATCTGAGGTGAGGTTTTCTCTGTCAAAGTGGCTGTGAAGATGTGCATATGGAGAGGGCGATGTATGTTTCTTGGAAGCTAAGCAGAATCACTGCTTTGCTAAGGAGAACGGGTTACGCGATCCCTTTGGAAGTCGAACGACCCTTTCACAAGGGTCGCCTGATCCATAATAGTAGCAAAATTACAATTATGAAGTAGCAACAAAAATTTTATGGGTGGGGGGGTCACCACAACAAGAACTGTACTAAAGGGCCACAGCATTTGGAAGGTTGAGAACCAATGAATTAGAAGAACACATGCCTTGGACGCAGGAACCCGTCTTCATCTTAGTGGCGGTCTCATAGTGGCGGATTCCTACAATATTTGTGACTGACTAATGCCACTCCGCATAAGGGTATCCAGGTCCCTGCGTGCAATGAGGGTTACATCGTTGGTTTCTAAGGATACATAGTATTCCACAGTGTGTATGTAACAGTTTCTTTATTCCGTCTTCTACTGGTGAGCACCTGGGCTGTTTCCAGCTTCTTGCTGTCATGAACTAGGCTGCTGTGAACATGGGAGAACATGTCTGTTTATATTCTACCTACTGTATTTTGGAGGGTATAGGCCCAGCCAGAGGTATTGCTGGATCATCTGCTATCACTTTGCAATGGATCCTGAGTTTACTCGTGTTGATAGTTTAATGCAAAAAAATATCCATTTATGGTTTAATGCAAAAAACAAGCAACTCACAGTCAAAACACTTGGATAAGTTGGTAAAAAATATCCTGCCTTTATTATGGTGTTAGGGATCGCCAGATCGCTTCCCACGATGGTTGGACAGTGAGCTATATATTTTTTTCTAGTCTCCAGTGAACTATATTTTAACTAAATAAAATTCAAATTAATAACCTCATGTGAACATGGCATGACACTGTTGAAACTGTGTATGTTATTATGTCTTCTTTCATTTGCTGACAAGATACTTTTAATTTTGAGCATATGAAGCACCATTTGAAGGTCATTTTTCTTGTGTGTGTGTTTTTTCCTTTATAACCACTGTGTTATGCAGGATTCTCTGGAGAAATAAGATCAGGACACTTTGGTTTTATGTATATAAAGGTTTATATACAGCAAGAAGAAAAATAACAGCTACTTAGTCTACACAGCAGCAGAGAGGGTTCAGTTCAACTCACTTCTGTGGAACAGCTAAGATACTGGAAGTCTTCCAACTCACGAGGGCTGCGGGGCCCAAGGTCAAGGAAGCAGACATCAGAGTCCTTCGAGGAGCAAGGCAAGCAGAGTCTGCCCGCAGGCCACACGCAGCGGGGTGAGTCACCCACAGTCAGAAGCTCAGCGGCTCAGGGCAGTAGGCCTGGCTGGGATGTCAGCCACAAGTCATCCAGGGCGCAGGATCCACCAGCCTCCAGCACAAGGGCCTCGGCAGCATGGTGAAGCAGGTCTCCGAGGAGCCTCAAGCTCTAGTGACACTCCAATCACCAGAGAGCAAGCGAGGGGGGGGCAGCCATTCATCTCTTTGTCCTCCAATCAAATTGCAGCCTGATCAATCCCACATGTTCCTGTTGGCCAGGTTTGCACAATAAACCAAACTATCACAACCACTAATTTAATGTAATAGTACCCTCACATCTAGGTGGAGAAAGACCAATTTACGAGAGAATTCTTTGCTTAGTTACTGGCAAACTTTCTACCAATGAATTACTGCAAGGTGATGCATTCAAAAACAGGAACAATACAAAACAGCCGCTGTGTTGTGGCTCTGGTGACAATTGTACGGGCGCAAGTTTTACATTTCAGCGCCTGTGAGCCAGTTTTTCAGTGCCCTCACTGCGTCTGCAGTATCGGTGTGCACACAATGCACTGTGACGTCACTCAGCTGCCACTCAGCCATCATTAAGTACCGGGGAAATTGTCCACACAAACACCAGTGCCAGGGGTGGCTGGCATGTCAGGTCTTTTCTGGACCAGGCAGAATTCATTGTTCAGTACACCCTTCTATGATGGTACAAGTGTCCTGTTCCTGCACTTTTCAGCCCAGGAACCCCTGGCCATGCATAGCCATTGAGCACTAGAACCATGACAAAAGGACTGGAGAAGGGAATTTTGAATCTCATTTTATTTTGTTAACTTTAGAGAGCCACACAGTTAGATAGCACCTATCTAGATCAGTGTTTCTCAAACTCTATTATATACAAGAATCATCTGGGGGACTTTGTGAAGTTGCAGGTTCTAATTCAGTAAGCCGGGGATGGGTTTGTGATTCGTCATTTTTTTAAATTAAATCATTTTATTGGGGGTTTGTGCAACTCTTATCTCAATCCACACATACATCCATTGTGTCAAGCACTTTTGTACATTTGTTTCCCTCATTGTTCTCAAAACACTTGCTTTCTGCTTGAGCCTCTGGTATCCGCTCCTCATTTTTCCCTTCCCTCCCCACTCCTCCTTTCTCCATGAAACTTGAGAACTTATAAATCATTATTATTTTGTTATATCTTACACCATCTGACGTCTCCCCTCACGTACTTCTCTGATGTCCATCATCCAGTGAGGAGGTTATATGTAGATCCTTATAATCTGTTCTCCCTCTCTACCCCACTTTGCCTCCATCCTCCTATTATCGTCCTTCTTACCACTGGTCCTAAGGGGTTCTTCTGTCTTGGATTCCCTATGTTTTCAGGTCCTGTCTGTACCAGTGTATATCCTCTGGTCCAGCTAGAATTGGGATCATGATAGTGGTGGGGGGAGAGGAAGCATTTAAGAACTAGAGGAACATTGTATGTTTCATCATTGCTACACTGCACCTTGGAAGACTCATCCCCTGCCCACGACCCTTCTGTGAGGAAATGTCCAGTTGCCTGTAGATGGGCTTTAGGTCCCCACTCTGCAGTCCCCCTCATTCACAATGATGATTTTTTTGTTTTTTGATGCCTGATAGCATCCCCTCTGCACCTCATGATCAACTAGCTGGTGTGCAGCTTCCATGTGTAATTTGTTGCTTCTCAGCTAGATGGCTACTTGTTTTTCTTCAAGCCTTTAATACCCCAGATGCTCTATCTTTTGATAGCCATCTACCATCAGCTTTCTTCGCCACATTTACTTGTGCACCCTCTTTGTCTTCAGTCATCGTGCTGTGAAGGTGAGCATCTCAGACTGCCAAATTCAGAGAACAAAGAAATCCCTAGGGAATACCAAAAATAGACCGTGGGGCCAGGGCAAGGTACCCCATCAGATTCGATTGGAAAACACTAGTAAAGGACAACAAATCAGCCTTGAACTATTTATAGGGTTTCTTGTTGTTGTCTTTCTGTTGTTGTTGTTGTAGCTGTTGTTTTACTATTTATTGTCTTGTGTCGGTGAAGATTGTTATCACTGCATGTCTATCTGGAAGGGATAGGTAAGCTGGAAAAGAGAACAAGGGGATTATAGTTCTGGGGGAACATGGGAGAGGGGGAGGCTAGGAAAGGAAGTGGTGCTAACAAACCCAGGAACAAGGGAACAAGTGACCAAAAATCAATGGTGAGGGGGGTGTTGGAGGTCTGGCAGGACTGGATCAAGGACAGTGTGGCCAAGAGGAATTCCCGAAACTCCAATGAAGGCTGAATGTGACAGTGGGACAAGAGGACAAGAAAAAGAGAGAGAGGAAGGAACTAGGAAGCATAGGACATTTATGGATATCTAAACACAGGCATGTACATATGTAAATATATACGACGAAGGGGAAGAGATCTATGTACATATATTTATGGGTTTAGTATTAAGGAAACATATGGTCAGTGGGCCCCTACTCAAGTACTCCCCTAATACAGGAACACTTTGTTCTAATAATTCGGCAGTGATTTGACATTTCTTATCAGCTCCAAGCACAGTGTTTTCTCCGGGGACTGTCTCTCTCAGCATTATGTCCAAAGTATTTTTAAGTTTGAGTCTCACTATTCTTGCCTCTAAGGAGCACTCTCTTTTTTTTAAAAAAATCATTTTATTGGGAGCTCTTTCAGCTCTTATAACATTCCACATATCAATTGTATCAAGCAGATTTATACATATATTTTCATCACCATTTCATAAACATTTGCTTTTTATTTGAGCCCTTGGTACCAGCTCCCCTCCCTCCCACCCTCATGACCCCTTGATAAATTAAAGTTATTATTGTTTTCATATCTTACACTGACCACCGTCTCCCTTCACCCACATTTCTGTTATTCATCCTTCTTTCCCCAGGGGGTGGGGAATATGCATCAATCATTGTGATTGCTTCCCCCATCCTTGCCTCCTCCCTCTTTCCCCTTCCTTCTGTCCACCCTTCTGGTATCACCACTTCCATTTCTGTTCCTGAGGAGTTTATCTGATGGATTCTGCATGTCGTGAGCCCTTACCTATATCAGGGTACATGCTCTGGTGTAGCCTGAAGTGAAAGGTAGGATTGGGATCATGAGAACAGTGGGGTGAGCAAGCCTCAGAGAACTAGAGGAATATTGGGCTATCCTGGCCCTGGTTGACTCATCCCTTCCTTGTGACCCTTCTGAGGGGATGCCCTAATGTCTACAGATGGGTTTGGGAGTCTTTGCTCTAATCTCCCTCATTCTCAACAATATGTTTTTTTGTTTTGAGTCTTTTTGGTGCCCGTTACCTGATTCTGTCGACACTCCATGATTACACAGGCTAGCATCCTTCTTCCATGTGGGCTTTGTTGCTTCTTTGCTTGTTTAACGTCAAGCCTTTAAGACCACGGACACACTATAGCCAGGCACCATCAGCTTTCTTCACCACATTTTCTTATGTACCAATTTTGTCTTCAGTGATTGTGTTGGGAGGGTGAACTTCACAGAATGCAAGGGGATTAGAACAAAGTGTTAGAACAAAGCATTGAGGGAGGGCTTGAGCAGAGAAACAAAGTCGGTGCACTTACTCAATGTATTGCCATATAAATATATGTACCATCTATACTTGAGTATAAGCTGACCCAACTATCAGCTGGGGCACCTAATTTTACCACAAAAGCTGCATTAAAAATGTGCTGAAAGACTCGGCTTATGCATGAGTATATAAGGTACCTAGCCTAATAACATCTATTGTTATAGATTAATATATTATTTACTTAAGTGCACCCCTGTTTACACCTTTATCCATAGCTTTGCCTCTTAGATCTTTCCTTTGTTTCCTCCTGCCTAAGGATCACTCTTATTTTATTTTTCCAATCATTTTACTGGGGTTCTTAAAACATTCCATACATCGATTGTATCAACCATATTGGTACTTTTGTTGCTATCATCATTCCCAAAACATTTTTTACTTGAGCTCTTGGTGTAAGGTCCTCTTTTTCCCATCCTTTCTCCACCCTTCCACCCTTGTGAATCCTCGATCAATTATATATTGTTATTATTATTTTCTATCTTATGCCGTCCGTTGTCTCCCTTCACCCACATTTCCATTATTCATTCCCCTTTGTTGTGGAAGCGCTATCTATCCAACTTTGGTTGACTCATTCCTGCCTTATTATAGCCCTTTTGTGGGAGAATAACCAATTGCCTACAGACAGACTTTGGGTCTCCACTCCAATCCCCTCATTTGAATCAATATAGTTGTTTTTTTAGGACCTTCTGATACCTGATCCTGTTGACACCTCATGATCTCATAGCCCCGTGTGCTTCTTCCATGTGAGTTTATTCGCTTCCCTGCTACATGGCTGCTTACTTAACCTTGAGTCTTTAATATTACCAGATCAGTGGATCTCAACCTTATGAATGCCACGACCTCAGAGTCTCATGTTGGGGTGACCCCCCCCAACAAAATTACTTTTGTTGCCACTTCATAACTGTAATTTTGCTACTGTTATGAATCCAGCGACCCCTGTGAAAGGGTCATTTGACCCTCAAAGCAGTCGTGTCCCACGGGTTGAGAACTGTTGCCCTACATGCTATACCTTTTGTTAGCTGGGCACCATCCACGGTCTTCACCACATTTGCTTATGCACCCATTTTGTTTTCAGTGATCGTATTGGGAAGGTGAGTATCAAAGAGTTCCAGGTTATCGGAACAAAGCGTTCTTGCATTAAGGACGACCTTGAGTAGTGGTCCAAAATCTTTCTGCTATCTTAATATTTAACATAAATATATGTCCACTGATCTCTATTCCTTTCATTATAAATTAAAAAATATACATACATCAATAACTCCATAGAGAGCTTTTGCAGCACTCTTGACATACTTCTTCCAAGACAGAGTTGTTTGTGCTTTTGGCAGTCCATGGCACTTTCAGTATCTTCAGCCAGAGCCCCAAGTAAATCAGTTCTTACTTAGTCCGCGTCCAGCTTTCCCATGGGTCTGAGGCAATTGGAAATACTGGGGTGGGGGTTATCTTCAGAGTACCGACCTTGCCCTTCAGTACTCCAAAGGGGTCTTGGGGTGCAGGTTTATTTAGCACAGTGCATCTCCGGATCTCCCGTCTGCTGCGGAGGACACGCTGCTCGGTCATGTGGAGGGCCAGAGAGACAGAGGGAGGCCCTCCGTGGGGTGGACTGACACAGTGGCCGCAGCGGTGGGCTCGAGTGCAGGCCTGGGGCTGAGGCGGCGCAGGACCGGCCGGCGTTCCATCGTTGTCTTGTGCATGGGGTCACCGTGGGTCGGAACCAACTCGTGGGCACCTCACCACAACAGGAGCGGCGAGCGCTCCGCCGTGTGGCGGATGGTTCTGGTCCGGGGGCAAGTTGCCGGGCCACGCCTATCTCCATTTATTTTAGACGATCGTCTGAAAGGGAAAAGCAAAATTAAAGACCGTCACAGAACTGTAGAATTCTCAGGAAGCCTCACACTCCAGTTTGAAGCCTTGGTGGGTTTGCTGATCAAAATAAACAAACAAACAGTTAAAAAAAAACGCTCCCTGGCATCAGGTCAATTCTGGCTCGTAGGACCTGATAGGACAAAGCAGCGCTGACCTTCTGAGTTCCTACGACTGTAAATCACAGGAACACAAAGCCTCTTCTTTCCCCCCCAAAACAGCTGGTGCTTTTGAACTGCCGACCTTGTGGTGAGCAGCCCAACACGTAAACCACCACTGACTGTAGCAGACCAACTAGGTAACCAGAAGGCTTAGTGAGCGGCACTAAGGGTTGACCCAGATATGTGTGGGAAGCTGAATTTTCCCTCATATAAATCACTTAAGGTAAAAAAGGGTTTTCTGGTAAAGACACTGTTTCAACCTTTCCGTCTTTTCCTCTTACAGATGTTGCGTGTGAAACTCTGTGGAAACCTGACACATTGCCTGTCGTCCCTTTATAGTACAGCGGTGTCACCTGATGGTAAGCTCTCCACCACGACCTTGACTGACCTGCTCATTGGTTTCCAATGTTTCCAAATGGCTCTGAGTGAAACAGACCAACTCCTCTGGTCCTCCTCCTCTCCTCCCTCCCCACCTCCCCCGCCACCCCCACCTACCACCACCCCCACCCCACCCCGTATGCACCCTCCGCCCAGCTTCAGTTCTTCCCCTCTCTTGTCCCACTCATGACTGATGGATGCCTCCCACCCCAGCCGTCTGTGCTCTGGCAGGGCTTCAGATTGGTGGAGAATTCGATGGGCAGATATTGCGACGTTGGCTATATTATAAGGGAAGCAGGATACAAACAGTAGAAATTATTTTAAAATTAGAGGTTTATGGGTTCTTTGTTTACATGCTCATTGTAGAATTCTTATGTTTTAAAGCTTCCCCCCCCCCAAAATTTTTTAATCATTCTTGTTTGTGTGTGTGTTTTCTAAACAGAAATAACAATTAGTTATCGATGTGGCCTTCCCTTGATAACACTTCCTTTACCGTCCAGAAGAGAGCGGTGTCAGTTTGTGGTGAAGCCAATGCTATCAACAGTGGGTTCCTTCCTTCAGGACATACAGGATGAAGATAAAGGTGTCAAAACTGCAGCTGTCTTCACAGCAGGTACGTGCCTAACACACACACACACACACACACACACATACATATATACACACACACATTGTGCTTGCAAAGGGCTTCTTCTGAAATTTTTTTAGTTCTTTACACACTTTCTATCATTATCTATTAAATGGTTGGCTCCTCCCCTCCTTTGCACAATAGTAATCTTTGAGCAAAATAGCTTCATTGATTAAAAAAATTGATGAAATAAGCTTCATCTAAGATTCAATTCCTTTTATAACTTTAGCTTGAAATTTTTTCCCCGGGATTAAAAAAAAATTTTATAGCACAATTTCTAGTGTGAGATTCTCAGCACTATCATGGATCTAAGCTTCTAAGAGCAAGAAGATACAGACTGAACTCAGAAAGGGTTAAAGTGAGCATACATGTTTGATTTGTATTGGATGAATAAATGAACGACAATAAAATGATTGCTGTTACCTGTATTTGTAAAATTGATAATGGAGTGGCTTTGAATATAAAGCACAAAGAATGAGACTCGAAATCTTAGAAAGCTGAGACTCCTCGGAATAAGTGAAACAAACTTTATTGGGATGTCAGTTGGTTCTTGTCAAGAACAGAAGAAATCAACACTGTAGCTGTCATTAGCTCTTTTAAAAGTGTTTGGATCTTTAGCTGTTCATACATTGGTATCAAGAAAAATGTAGCAGTCCAGCTGAGAAAATATATCCTGATAATCCTTTTTATAGTAATATTTTTAAGAGGCTAGTTGGAAGTCATTTAAATGATACTTGCATAGTCAGACAAAAGGGTTAGTATGCTACTGGTTTTTTTAGAGGCTCTGTGGGTGGAACTTGCCTGTAGACAAATTAATTTGGGCTTGAAAAGAACGTTCTCAGCTTGTCACAGTTTTGCCCGTTGTGTGGGTGGAATTATTTGGCAATTCTAGGGAAAATGAGCTCACCTCCAATTGAGGAACAGGAACCCAAACAGCCGTTCTAGTAGCAGAGCCAGTGCAGACTTAACTCACTGCCTCTGGAACAAAAGCGCCAGAGAGCCAGGCAGAAGGCAGGCAGCCAGGTCTCCCTGCACTGTGCTAGCGTGCTCTGTCTGCTGTGGTCATGCATAAACGCTAGGCTGGGAGAGAATCTTCAACACCTTTCTATCCTGTATTTTACATAATTATATGTGGACTAATTTGAAGGGTGTTTGAGGGAAGAAAAGAGATCCAGTGTTATTCTGGATAGGCTAGAGAAACAAATTCATAGACACTCATGTGTATAAGAAAGGGTTTTGTATTACAAGAGTAATTGAATATTGAGAAGACATACCAGTCCAGTCCAGATTAAAGTCCATATAATTAGGTATTAGCCCATATGTCTATAAAGTCCTTTTCAGACTCATGGATGCAGGATGATGACAGGTCAGTGGGTAGGAAGTCTTGTGGATCCAGTGACGGTGTAAGGATCTCAGGGCTGGCGGGAGTCTCCATGTGGCTTTTCCAGCTTTGAGGCTCTGGCTGCCATCAGCCTGTGTCCATGTGACTTGTCAACAAGAATGTCTTGCAGGGACTGAGAGTGTGCCCCATCTCCAATGAGCTTTTTATCTCCTTCGTGCTCCCACGTGAGGTCACCAAGCTGCCACCTGAGTGACGAGGCAGACTCTAGCCCTTCACTCTCAATCCTCTCAAACTGACAACAGATTATGGAACAACCACGAACCCCCAATTCAAAGATATAATACATAGCTATGTATTAAGTTTTAAACTGTGTTGTACCTCTTTTGGACATGTCAGGAGAGACCAGTCCCTGGGGTAAGGCATCATGTTTGGTAGAGAGGCAATGAAGAAGGAGGTCCTCAAGGTCACAGTGGCTGCAACAATTTGCTCTGGCATGGGAACAGTTTTGAGGATGGCGCAAGACAGGGCAGTGTTCTCTTCTGTTGTGTATAAGCTTCCTATGAATTGGACACTTAGTCGGGGTAGACTAAAGAAATAAATTCATAAATATGCATATGGATATAAAGGGAAAGGTTCATATACAAGAGGAATGGGACATTGAGAAAGCATCCCAACCAAGTCCAGTCCAAAGTCATAAGTCTGATGTTAGCCCGTATGTCTGATACCAGTCTATAAAGTCTTCCAACTTATGAAGCATGTGCAATGACACCAGGAAAATCACAGGCCAGTGGGTGCAGAGTCTTGCATATCCAGAGGCAGTAGAAGCATCTTGGTGCTGGCAGGAGTCTCCCCATGGCTCCTCGTTTCCAGGACTCACGAGCCATCAGCAGTATTCAGTGGTGGTAGAAGCATCCCAGTGCTGATAGGAGTCTCCTGGCCCCAGAGGTTTGGTTCTATCAGGGGAAGCCCATGTGGCTTCTCCTCTGGCTCCTCCAGGTTCCAGGACTCAAGATCTATCAGCATGCCACCATCTTGTCTTTTCTTGTCTGGACACTGAGTCAAGTCTTTCTCCTCCAATTGGGAAATACTGCAAGGCCTCCCAGAATTCTCAGGAGAAAGCCATGCCCACACAGGTCTCTTTGGCTATCTCCAGATTGACAGGCTAGCCTCCACCCCTACACTCCCAGTGTTGAAATTGACACAGATCTGTGACTGCCACCGCACTAAACAGCTACAGCAAGTCTTAGAGGGTGTGAAAACAAGACAAAGACAATTTGTCTGAATGAAGGAGACCATCAGCATGAGATCATAATGGTGTCCAATGATTTACAGAAATGTGGCCATTTAAATAGTTTCCCTTACAAAGGAAACTCAAAAGCGTGACTGGCAGCCATTCAGTATACATCACAGTTGTCGGTGGGAGAGGGGCCGTAATTGTCATATGTATACTACTCTACATAGACCAGCTTATAGGATTGGTGCAGGTTCCTCTCATCAAGACAGGATACGATTCATGATCATGTGAATTTTGTTACCCCAAATTCCCATCAGGGTACATGAGGCAAGCCTTTAAGGGATAGGCTGCCCTGATGTACTAGCCTCGGGGAAGGAGAGAAAGTCACTTTCTAATGCATTCTGCCAGAGGGCAAAGCTCCTCTATTCACATGACAGTTACTGGGTCAGAAAGAACCATCGCGCTCAGCAAACCGAATGCTCAGAATTTAGGTTCTAATACAAGGGGACGTGACGGAAAGCAGAAACTCCTACGAGCTCTAGTTTTTCCTTGTTACTCAGTGAGCACGCTTCCTTTAAAAAAACTCATTTATTGAGGGCTCGTACAGCTCTTATCACAGTCCTGACATATGTCCACTGTGTCAAGCACATTTGTACATTTGTTGCCTTCATTTTCTAAACATTTTCTTCCTACACGAGCACATTTTTTGCCTCCACCCCTACCCTCCCTCCTTCATGAATATCTGATAATTTATAAATTATTATTTTCTTCATATCTGACACCTACTGTTATCTCCCTTCGCCCACTTTTCTGTTTTTTGTCCCCCTGGGGGGCGGGCCTATATGTGATCCATTTGCTCCTTTTAACCCCACCTTTCCTTTACCCTCCTGGTATCGCTACTCTCATTATTGGTCCTGAGGAGTTTTATCTGTCCTGAATTCCCTGTGTTTCCAGCTCTTTTCTGTCTGTACCTGTGTACATGCTCTGGTCTAGCCAGATTTTTAAAGTAGAGTTGGGGTCATGATAGTGGGGGGAGGAAGCATTAAAGAACCAGAGGAAAGTTGGATGTTTCATCGGTGCTGTACTGCACCCTGACTGACTTGTCTCTTACTTGTGACCCTTCTGTAAGGGGCTGTCCAGTTGTCTACAGATGGGCTTTGGGTCTCCACTTTGCCCTCTCCCTCATTCACATTGATGTGATTTTTTTGTTTCTGGGTCTTTGATGCATGTTACTTGATCCCAACAACACCTAGTGATCACACAGGCTGGTATGCTTCTTCCATGTGCGCTTTGTTGCTTGTCAGCTAGATGGCTGCTTGTTTATCTTCAAGCCTTTAAGATCCCAGATGCTGTATCATTTGATAGCCGAGCACCATCAGATTTCTTTACTATATTTACTTATGCATCCATTTTGTCTTCCTGATCGTATCACGGAATGCCAGGTTATTTAAACAAAGTGCTCTTGTGTTGAGGGAGTGCTTGAGTCGAAGCCCAATGTCCATCTGCTATCTTAATTCTTAACATATATATATGAACACAGATCTATATCTGTATTGTTATATATAAATACATGTACATGTCTCTATAAATGTCCTTTGCCTCCTCGTTCTTTTCTCTATTTCCTTTTACTTTCCTCTTGTCCCACTATCTTGTTCAGCCTTCATTCGGCTTTCATTAATTCATGTTGGCGACATTGCCTTTGATCAAGCTCCACCAGGCATCCTATGTCCTCCTCACCATCGATTTTAGATCAGTTGTTGTTCTCTTGTCCCTGGGTTTATTGGTTCCCCCACTATTTCCCCGGCCTCCACTTTTCCAGTATCGCCCTGGAACCACGGGTCCCCTTGTTTCGCCCTCTGGATTGTTTATGTTACTTATCTTACCGAGATAGATAGATAGAGTGTGTTTTCTTAATACTTGAGTTGCATTCAAACTTAAGAGTGTGATAACCCAAAGTAGACCATATGTAGCACTCCATTTTCCAAGAGATTTTTTTTCCTGATTATGCATCTTGGATATTTGAAATGGTTATCTCTGTTTCTCCACAAAATAAGCCACTCAAACACACACACGAATGAATTACTTTTACCTCTACACCTGCCATTCCCACTTTTTGTTGTTCGGCCTCTTCTTTCCCAAACAAGGAAGGGGCTGACTTATTGTGGTAGAAGTTGAGTGGTGCAGTTTTACCCACCAGGTTTCGATAGACATAGTCAATAACTTCTAGTAATGAAAGAGCAGAGAAAATAAACTTCATAATAATATTACTACCTGTGCGCTCTGGTCGTGCAGTGGTTACCCATTGGGCTGCAGTACGAATGTCCAGCAACTGAAAACCAGCAGCACCTCTGCGGGAGAAAGACTGGATTTTCATCTCCTGTAAACCAGAGCCCTGCTGAGAAGATGGTTGTGGGTCGGGCTGCTGAGACAAGGCTTTCTGCTCCATGAAGAATTGCAGTCTCACAACCCGCCAGGGACTGTTCTCCCCCGAACTACAGAGCTCCAGGACTCGCTCTGAGTTGGGATTGATTTGATGGCAGTGAATTTTGGTTAGATTATTTGGGGTGACAGGGATATGGTTGCGTGGGTATTACAAAGAGGTATGAGAACAGCAATGGAAGATGCCACTTTAGTGGACCGCAAACATGGGTGTTAGCCACCCTTCAAAAGGTAAATGCCTACTACTGTATTATGAAGGCACAGGTGAGGAGGGCTTTTGTTCTGTTTTGCTTTGTTGGAAAATGGTTCTTTTTGTTCTAAAAGGAGCACATATATTTTTTATAATTTTGATCATTTTATTGGGAGCTCTTACATATACCATTCCATAGTTCAGTCACATCAAGCAGTCTTGTACAATTGCTACCACAGTTTCTTTGCATTTTTAAAAACCCTACAACTCTTACCACAATCCATGCGTCCCTCCATTGTGTCAAGCACATTTGTACACTTGTTGCCTTCATCATTCTCAAAACATTTGCTCGCTCCTTGAGCCTCTGCTATCAAGAAGCACATATTTTTGTATTCTGATTTTTCTTTCAGATGGAAGCAAGATTCCAGCTTCAACCTTAATGGGAGTTTTGCTAATGAATGATTTTCAACTTGTCCTGAATACAGCAACGTATCATGTGCACTGTCCCAAGCAAGGTAAGGATTATGGGCTACCGAACACTTTTAGGGAACATACCTTGTCATAAGAAGCTTCTGAATGAGCCAAATGAGCCACAAGATTTTGGAGAGTCGGTGTTTAAGCTTTTCTAGCAGTGTTGTACGTGATCAGCAGAAGTTTTCTAGGTGAAATCTTTGATTCATTTGCTTTTCTTTTCAATTTGTAAAACTTCGCATTTGTATCTTGAGTTAAGTACTATACAACACAGAAAGGGATGAACCAGGATGTCTATGTCCAAGTACATACTGTTGCAGAATTCCTGATAGAGCCTTTCTCCTCATCCCAAACTATGCTGCGACCATTAACATTATGCTTTTGGAAAGTCCTCTCTCAGTCAGTGCTTCACATATTTCTTTTCCTTTCTCTGCCATCTCTGATAAGTCTATGATGGATATCACGAGTTCTATAAGTGTCCCCAAGTTTTTATGGATCCTGTTCTCTTGCTTCTTTTTCACCTTTTTTTTTGGGGGGGGGGCGCGGAAGGGGTCCTTTTTCTCTTGACCTATCAGTCATGGGCATTCCTAGTGGCATGTCTCCAGACTCACTGATTCTCTCCTCGACTGCATCCAGCCCACGGAGCAGCCAATCACCGGCATTCTTCATTTCTGCTACAGTTGAGGTTTTCCTAATTTAACTGCCTGCTCTTTCAAGTTGCTCACATTTTCCATGAAACCCAATACCACATTAATCATAGTTTTTTAAAACTTCTGATCTGATGATTTAAACAATCTTCTGTGTTGGAGGCTGGTCCTAACACTCATGTGGTCTCTTTAGACTATGGAGTTTCATGCTTTTTTAGCATGCTTTGTAATTTTTTCTTGAAAATGAAATGTGCACCCAGGTACTGGGAAATAGAGGTCCATGGTGAGGTTTTGTGTCTGTGGCTGAACATTAGGGTGTGGTTAGTGTTGGCTACGTTCTCTGTAGTCTCCAGTCTCCCTCCTCCCCCCCAAGAGCTTCCCAGAAACTTTCAAACCAGAGCCCAGCTATTGCAGGAGGTTTTCTTCCTTGTCAACCATTGCTCTCATGCTAGAGCCCTATTGAGGTGACAGTGAAGTGTTTGCGAGGGAAACCACCCTTTGGTCTTCTTAAATCTTTTATAAATTGAGCCAGATCCCTAAACTGTAACCTCCAGAGGAGATTTTTTAGCTGTCCCTCTGCTTGTATGAGACAGGACGAGTGAAAAGACTTGGAACTAGATAATTACACTGTACGATTCTGGTCGTTATTATTTTTGAGCTGGCCTTGGTTATGAATAAGAACATGCTCTGGACATTTTTCATCCAGCTCCATGGTGTAAGCACAGGGTGTCTTTGCTTTCCTCCTCACTGTTACAAGCTGGTAGGCTCATGCGTGTGAGCCCGGCATTGCTACTCTCAGGCTAGTTCACACGGAACATCCAACAATCGGTTGGTCAGAGTTGCAGAGTTCCTCCCTCTCTGTCCGGGTCAGCCATCAGTACAGACTGGTGAGGGCGGGCAGAAGGATTCATGAGCTCAGACCTTCCTAGATGGATGACACCACCAACACAAATACACATAAGAGCCTTTGTGTAGCGTTAGACTGTCAAGGGTAAGTGGGTGTGTGGGAAGTGGGGTGAGGTGGGAGGATTAAACTTCTTGGATTTGGGATTTCTTCAGTTTGAGCTAGATTGATCATAGCCAAGAATCATCCATAGATACTAACTATTCAGGGAGGGGGTAGATGTGGATTCAGAAAGAAAGGGCGTTCCGGGGGAGAAGAAAACCCTAATCAACACAATGGAGCAATATGTTCCATTATAAGATGCCTTTTCTTGGTTCTTGCTTTTGATATGGAAAGAATGAACGTTTCAGGAACACAAAAGTGAGTGAAACTAAGCTAGAGTGGGCCATTTCCAGAGAAGGACAGTGGAAACTCAGGCCACATGGTCCTGTTCCTACCTCTTATTTATGTTCACTTGCTCCCTGCCTGCCACCACCCACATCCACCAGGAGGGTGTGCTTGTGTGCTGGTGGGCTCCTGTGTGCATGAATGTGTGAAGTAACTGGTTCTCACTGCGCATGTTCTGTCCGTAGCCTTCTAGTGCATGTCCCATCTCTTAGAACTTTCCCTTGCCCTATGCCCTTGGCTTGGTGGTCTTTGCTGATTGGTGGTCTTTGGAGGGCCAACCCTTTTTTCCCTAAGTAAGCTGCCTCCCTACAGAAAATTACCAATTTGGGCCAGATTCTGCACCAATCAAGACTCCTCAGTCGAGGTTAACTATTGGGAAAGAGGTTAGTTGAAAGTCAGAGTGTGGTGAACTAACAGATGGGGCCAGTCACAAGCATAGAGGAGCCAGCTGGGAAAGGGGCTCCCCATAGACATGTCCAGGACAATTTGAGCACCACAAGGTAAGCTGTAATCCCAAAGAGTGGAGGGGGGCAGAGGTTGAAAATGTGAAGAAGCCCTCGCTAAGGTCATAACATCCACATCCGTTGAGCTCTTAATACTCTGCTGGGTCTTCTACTTTCTGTTCTTTACTCATAATGAGCATTTCCGTGAACACGTGGAGGAAGCATGCTCAGAGCGTCTCGTGTGTACATTGATTTGCAAGGCCTCCCTCTCCTCCCCAACCCCAACCTGGAACTTAAAGTTCAGGTGGGTGTCCGAGCAAAATAAAGTGCCCTGGACCATGTGAAAACACTCAGGTGGTTTTATTCAGAAAGCATTGCTGTGAAGGGCCAGAGGAAGTCTGGGGAGTACCAAAGTGGTGGGGGAATAGCATGGGGTGGAGAAGGAGGCAGCACTGAGCTTTTTCCTGGAGAAGCCCTGGCATTAAGAAGGCCCTTGGGGTGGTTAAGGGGTGGGATGTGACAACCACATGGGGCTGGGTCCATGTTGAGTTTCCAGTGATGTGTAGATGGAGTAGGTCAAATGGAAAAGCCAGGGAGAAAGTCAGATCAGGGACCTAGAGGACAAGGAAGCCATTTACCTAAAGTCCAGACCTACTAAGGGAACGTTTTCCTGAACACAAAAGGTTTGGAGGGATTTCGAGAATGCCAGCCAGAGTCCATTTTGACTCATAGCAGCCCTGTGGAGTTCCAAGACTGTAAGCCTTGACAGGACTAGACAGCCCCATCTCTATCCTGAGGAGCAGCTGGTGGCCAGGAACTGCTGACCCTGTGGTTAGTAGCACATCACGGAGTCCCCACTCCGCCAGGGCTCCCCCCTCTAGGGCTGCTGAGCTGGAAGAGTCAGTGGTGACCTCCTGTCATGTAGAGCTTCTTGGTCTCTTGGCTGGGCTAGGGCTCCAGTGGCCTGGGACCCCAGAGACGCACTGTCCCCAGGCGGTGGACGGCTGCAGCACCAACACGGGCAGCAGCCTGGTGGGGAGCAGAGTGAGAGGACAGCCAACTGGACGTGATGAACGCCGAAAGTCAGGCTCTATGTCCTTACACCCCCTCATTCTACAGCAATGAGCAATTCGGGGTTGAAAGTTTAGGGTAGAAAAAGAACTCCATCTAGAACGCATGCACACGCATGTGAAGAGAGAATGAAGCCTCTCACTGGGGGCTTCATTTAGGAGGCAGGTGCCTCAGACAGTCAGCCCCGCGTATGAATGCTGGGTGCCCATCTCTTTCCAGAAGAGCTGAGCTGAGGAAGGCTTTCATGACCTCAGGTGAACAACGTGGACCCCTGTGCAGCTTTGCACAAACTCATGCATCTTCTTATTTCTTTCTCTGGATATTCCCACCCGAGCCACGCCTACAGCCTTGGAGTTGATTCCAGTGCATAGTGACCCACTAGGACACTGGGTAGATCTTTTTTTTGGGGGGGGGGGGAGGGGGCATCACTGCTCTCTGGTGGTGGGAGTAGGAGGCCCAGCCCCACTGCTGGAATTGAACCTCCGTCCCAGTGGGCCGCAGTCCCGCGCACAACCACTAGGCCACTGGGGCTCAGCCCCACTGGGTAGATCTTTAGGAGAGCAGACAGCTTTGTCTGTCTCCTGCAAAGCAGTTAGTGAGTTTGAACTACTGACGCTGTGCTTAACAGCCTAGTGCTTATCCCGTAACACTATCCGGGCTCCTTGGCTCGGGATACAGATACTTTAAATATCAGTGCTTTTTAATTTATTTTTTTTTTAGTAATCTTGATTCTTCTACATACCTCAGATACGATATACACTTCCCCAAAGTTTAGAAAAGAACTCTGTCTTAAGCTCTTTGTGGCAGTTTAGGCATAAAATGTGGAAAAGGTTACAAAAACCATCATAGCCATCTAGTCCATGGAGACTCATAGCAGCCCTGGAGCACGGGGTAGACCTGCCCATGTGAGTTTCTCAGACTAGCTGGTGATGAGTAGAAACCCCGCCTTTCTCCTGCCGAGTGGCTGGGGAGTTTTGAACTGCCGATCTTGTAGATTGCAGCCCAGGCCCTCACCATTACACCACCGGGGCGCCTCCATGGAAAGAAACGGTCAAGAACACAGCAAAGTCTTGAAGAACTAAGTGGAGAGGGGACAGAATCATGTCAGGACCATTCGCACAAGCTGGAAAATGGGCCCACCGACACTCACTGTGGAGTCTTGTGTGCAGTCGGAGCTGGCTGCTTCCTGGCGGGAAGATCTGAGTCCACCTCTTGTAGGTTCTCTGACCGGTGAACCGTGCACCACCACCCCCCCACCACCCCAATAGGAATAATTGCAGCTTAATTTTTTTGTGGACTTTCTGATCCACAGAAAGGGAATGGTGGGAGTAACCTTTAATCAAAAGAAGCCTGTATCAAAACAACGAAAGCTCGGCTCCCTTTCAAATGTGCACCTTTTGCCACTCACGACTCCACCCGTGGCACTTGTTGCAAAAGGCAGACAGTTGAGTCACACTCCCTATGGCTGCCGTGTGCTGGTCACCTGTCTGTGCAGTGTACACCAGCATCCATCCTTCTCCGTGGATCCTCGTGTGAGTTTTGGAGAGACAACGGGCTGGGCGAGGTAGCCAACGTTTTCTGCAGGTGTCAAGGGAGAAGTTCCCTTGGAGGCTTGTCCGTGGCAAATGGCTTGCCATTTCGGTATGCAGTCTTCTCAGGACATGACAAGAGGAGTCGTATAAAAGAAAGGACAAGCAAAAGCACCATTTTAAGCCCACCCCCCGGGACTCAGTGGTCCAGATTGTTATTACATGTAAGAGAGTAATGGACTCCCCTGAGAAGAAAAAAAGACCCATACCAAATGTGCCTCTGCAGCCCTGGCTCAGACATGGTGCCCAGCCTGACGAGCCCGGGGGTGGGGGTGGGGAGTGTATACATGTATACCTGTATCCCTTTTGTCTCTTCTCAGGAGCACTGAGCAGCGAGCATGCTGCTGAGATGGACACCGTGAAGTCAATGGTTCACAGACTGTTTACAGCCATCCATTTTGATGAGTGTCAGAAAAGGAAGGAGATGCATTTGTTGGAGAGCATTGACCACCTGAAGGAGCAGCTGCGGCCCCTGGAACAGGTGAGAGGCACCCCAGATGAGTCTCGCTGTGGAGCGGCTGGGTTGGTTCGGCCTGTCAACCGGAAGGTTGGACAGACAAATGAAGACCACGCGCCCCCCTCGAGGCCGTAGGCAAAGAATCCCTCCTGTTCGCCAAGTGCTGTCTTTAGGCTCCGTGCCTGCTGTCAGCCGCCCAGCAAGTCTGTGCATTCCCTACGGTACCGTTCTGGCCCCCCACAGAAGAAACCGAGTCACACTTAGCTCCAGGGAGAAGCCCGGTTTCTGCAGCGGGTTAGAGAACGGCCATTTGTGAGTCGTTTGCTTTCATCCTGGCAAATGCCAGCTGTCAGCTGAGAGGCCCAGCTGAGCTGCCACCTCCCCTCCTCTCCACGGAGAGGTTCCCCCCCCCCCCCCCCGGGCCCAGGCCCACAAAAACAGCCTGGGAGCTGACAAAGCTGTTGCTGTCTCCATAGACGTGGGCTCTCTTCGGCTGCTTGTAATTTAAAGGGAAAAGTGTACGTTAAACCTTGTGATCCCTCTATGTGTTTCTGGGAATGGGTGGAGAAGGTGTACCTCTTTATAGGAAGAGTTTGTAGAGATGATAGGAAGTTGTACCAGGAGTGGTTTTTAGACGTATGGCAGAGAGAGATTGATTCTATTTTGGGTTTTGCGTTGCTTACTTTTTCTGTGCTTCTTGATAATTGACAATACCGTGCACAGAGTGCTTAGGGGCTGGATCCTGGCCTTTTGAGCCCACCCAGCGAAGCCTCAGAGTATGGGCTTGAGCCATCTGCTTTTGACATGCCCCAGCCTTGAATAACAATTCACATGGGTTAAATTTTAAAACCTAGTGGTGGCATGAGCGTTGTCACAAGAGCACTATGCTGAGTGCAATTAGTCAAGAACAAAAGGAGCAACACGGTATGCAACCATACCCAGGCAGACTCTCCCACAGAAGGAAACAGACTTTCTTTGGGCATTTCCAAGGGATGGAGGGCCAAGGAAGACGGTGAAACCACAAGCTTATGCTGGGGTTGGCAAACTGCGGCTCTTCAGCCATACGTGGCCTTCTGGGTACGTACGTGTGACTCTGAAGTGAAATTGAAAATCAAAATGAAACTATTAGTCAGGTAATGGTGGTTTCATTTGTTGGCAAAGCTGTACTTATCATTCTCAAATACACTTTGAATTGTTGGGAGGGACAGGATCGGCTCTTCCATCTCCCAGGCTTGCCGAGTGCTGGCCTAGAGGGTTGAGTGAAGGGGGAGAGAGCAGGTGGCCAGAGGAGGGAGCCGACCAGCCTGCAGGCACTGGGCTTGATAAGGAGCTTAAATTATCTCACACACAATTGTTGATCTGAAACAGAAACACCTGCCTAGTTCGCAATCGAAATGTTATCTGTAAATAAATTATGGAGTACTGTCAAATGCAGCCTTCCTCCGGCCTTGTCTCCTAGTTCCTGTCTCTTCTTCACCCAGTAACCTCTAGTACTGTTTTATTCAGAATCATTTCTTTGTCATATGCTTGTGTGTGTGTGTGTGTGTATATATATATATATATATATATATATATATATATGAAGGCGTATATGTGTCTCCACACCTAAGTATGGATGTGTGTGTGCGCATGTGCATGCGTGTGTGTACAAAGCTCTGGTGGTGTCGTCGTGCTTCTGCACTGGGTCGCTAACAGAAGCAGTTCAGACCCACCAGCTGCACTGCAGGATGAAGATGAGGCTTTCCGTTCCAGTGAAGAGACGTCTTGAGACACCCACAGGGGGGAGGGGCAGGGTGCAGTTCCTTACTGCCCTATGGGGTGGCTAAGAGTCAGAATTGATTTAAAGGTTGTGTCTACACACATTCTTAGATGTACATATATGTATGTGTGTTCATTTATATGCATATATGCACATATGTATGCGTGTGAAAACCTTTTCTTGACTTTGTAATCCTGATCTCATAGGATTTATGCTTTTTTGCGGGTGGGGGGACGCATCACTACCTCTGGTGGTTGTGGGCGCTACCCAGTGCTGCTCCTGAGAGCCGCTGCTGGATTTGAACCTGCAAGCCCGCGGGCCACAGTCCTGCACTCAACCACTTACGCCACCGGGGCTCAGCCCGGATTTATGCTTTTGTGATTGACTTCACTCAGCCCTATGTCCTCCAGGTTCAATCATGTTTTGTTTCATAGACTCATTATCTGGGAATCATTTTCTACTTTAAAATACACGAATATTTTTGTCCTCTTTTTAGGAAAGAGAGTGTATGTGGCAGTCATGTGCTTATGTCAATTTTATGATTGAAACGTAGGGGTGGAGTCTGGCCTGTTAATCTGGAGATAGCCATTGAGTAGCCGATGAGGCCTCTATGTGGGCATGGCTTTCTCCTGAGACTCCTGGGAAATCTCATGATATTTCCCTCGTGAAGATGAGAAGCCATCTTCCCCAGTTGTTGGGAGTTAGTTTGAGAGATGATTAACCACAGGCAACACAGAGTGGCGGCATCTAGGAGGCTGGAGTAGCCAGTGGAGAGACCACACGGCTTTACCCTGATGGAGCCGGACCTCTGAGGCTGGGGCAATCACATGGAGGCCTCTGCCAGCAATAAGATGCTTCTGCCACCACGTGATGCTGTTGATGGACCCTGAGCCCTGGAAGCGAGGAGCCATGGGGAGACCCCTGTCGGTGCCGGGACTCTGTACCCACTGACCTGTGACTTTGTGAGACGGAAGGAGACTTTATGGACTGATTTCGGGCATATGGGTTAATATTGGACTTGCAACTTTGAGCTGGACTGGGCTGGGATGTTTTCTCAATGTCCTGTTCCTCTTGAATATAAACCCATTCCTTATACCTATATGCGTGTCTCTGAAATTTGTTCCTCTAGTCTACCCGGGCTGACACAGTGTATTTCATACACTGTTGTTGACTCTTTTTACTGAGTGTCCCTTAGAAATCTTTTCAGATTGGAACACAGAGAACTACCTCCAGACAAGTGATTAGTGTCTTCACAGAGATAGTGACTAGAATTTTTTTTCTTTCACGAATAGGAATTGAACGATAGGGAATGCATGCGGGTGTGCCTGTTGGAAAAAGCCCCAGAGTGGGGTTTGAAGGAAATAGGGCATAATTTCAGCTAAAGAAATGTTCTGTTACTTCCTGCTTTGCCCTGATGTACTTTTTGCCCTTCAGCTGAAAGCTCGAATCGAAGGTCGTTCGGAAGCCAGAATCCGCAAGCTCCTGTGGTGCGGACTAGCCCTGCTGTCCACTCAGGGGGGGGCCCTGGCCTGGCTCACCTGGTGGGTGTACTCCTGGGACATCATGGAGCCAGTTACATACTTCCTCACATTCGCCAATTCCATGGTCTTTTTTGCCTACTTTGTAGTCACTCGACAGGTGAGCAGTGCGTTAATTTAAAGCTTCTGTGCAATTAATATCCTACTCAGTGCTGAGCAATAAAGCCTTTATGGAATGAAGTTCTGCTGGGTGTGTTCATAGGAAGGAGCCTTGGGGCCACAGTGACTAAGCACTGAGCCGCTAACTGAAAGGTTGATGGCTTGAACCCCCTGGCTAGCCGCTCTGTGGAGAATGGCCTGGCCCTCTGCTCCCCAAAGGGACGGCCTTGGAGACCCCCAGGGGCCACTCCACTCTGTCCCCTGGGGTGACTATGAGTCTGCATCAATCTGACAGCAAGGCTTTTCTTTGAAGGGGTTGTGTACAAGCCGCTAATTCATTACTGGCTTCCAGGAAGCTAGTTAGAGACTTATACACAATACAAAGCAACTGTACATAGCTCCTGAAAAGTTCACTCCATTTAGTGGGTTCTGACTCAGCCAACTCTCTGGGACAGGATAGAACTGCGCCCTGTCGATTCCGAGGCTGTAACTCTGCGGGAGGAGAGAGTCGTGTCTTTCTCCCACGGAAGCAGCTGGCGACTTCAGACTGCTGACCCGTGGTTAGCAGCCTGACCCAGACCCATGAGACAGAACTAGTGCCACTCACAAATGCCGAGGGGAGGCACATGTCAAATTTATGTTCTCTGTGCCCTGATTTATCAGTGAAAGTTAATTTGTAATGTAAAACGCCCAGTGACCGTCACTGTGCCTCACGGTTATGTTGCCAGAAACCCCACTTTGCCTTATTCCTGATGAGCGACATCTTTCTCCACCCCCCCCACCCCCCTCCCTGCCCCCTGGTCTGCTTTGAAGCCATTACTGAGGGCTTCCCCATGGAGACTAAAGCCTCTCCCTGCACAAGCGCTGCCTTGTGGTGGCTCAGGGGCCCCGGCATCATTCACTCATCCTGGTAGTGTTCAGGCAAGCGTCTGTGGGTAGAGGCGTGCTCCGTCAAGACTTGTTTGTTTTGTCTTCTCTCCCTTTTTAAAGGACTACACCTACTCCGCTGTTAGCGGTAGGCAATTTCTTCACTTCTTCTATCAGAGATCAAAGCAGGAACATTTTGATGTGGAGCAATACAACAAGTTGAAAGATGACCTCAGTGAGGTAGGTGTCCTCTTCAGGGTTGGTCTGCCTTGGGAAGCAGAATGCGGTGTGGGGCAAGTGACATTGACGGCCTATGCTTCTGGGATCACGCCTGGTGCAAGATCCACTTCTGTGCACGGAGTGCCCTGTGCCTGGGCAGGTTTTCATGCTGACTTAAGACCGAACAGCTTTATTCTTATTACCTGTATTCCACACACAATGAGCCTACATAGGAGGGGGCTTTGCAAAGTTTGTGGGAAAACGAAAAGATCATTGATTTTGTTCACAAGCTATTTGAAGTCCTCACATGCATATGAAGATGGTTTCTATGACTTTAAAAGGGTAAAATTTAAGTTCTCAACAGAAATATCTTATTGAGTATAATTTACACTCCAGGAAAAAATCCACCATAGCAGATTTTCCACCATTTAATAATGGAAAAGTAAAAGTTTGGGAGGTGCATGTGGTAGTAAGTGATGTTTAAACGCTCTAAAGGCATGCTCGAGTTCTGTTTTAAAAATGGAAGAAGAATCACCATTAGCTCTTTTACCTAAAAAGCAGGTTTTGAAATGCTTTAGTCTTTTCTCCATCTTTTCGATGAGGAAACAAAAGCTCTTAGCCGCATTGTCCTGGCCACATGTCTACACTGCTGAAACGTGGTGAACCCAAGCAGGAGCCCAGCGTCTGACTCTGCCCTGTGCGCCCAAGGCTTCCAGGCCGTTCTCTAGCCTCCCAAAGTACTCATTAGCTGCTTGCCAAACGGTGACTTCTTAACACCAAACGAACTATTTTCTTACTAATTTTATAGCAGTTTTGGTTTTGTAAAGAGGTGCTTTTCCTTGGACCCTCATTTAATATCAAGTTTATCGTTTGCACACTCTGAACACACTGGTTCCCGGGAGTGGGGGTCATCTTCCTCCACACAAACATGACGTCATTGTTGGTAGGTGCTGTTGATAACTCACAGGGACCCCTTGAGACTCCAGGGAGCGATGGAGGAGTCATGGGCGGGGCTTGAGCCTCCAGCCATCCAGCTAGCAGCCAGCCGTGTAAACACGGTGCCCTAGGGCTCCCGAGCACTGGGCCGGAGAAGGCAGGCACGCTTTTCTGGTTCAGTTCTTAACTGGATGGATACTGTAGAGTTGCATCATCCTTGCACGGAGGTTACAGAGGATGCTGCCCCAGAGTTTCTCCATTGGAGATTTCCAAGGACACCCTTTGTGTGTGTGTGTGTGTTTATGAAGAGACTACGGGAGCAGATTGATAGGTCAGATATTTTGCTAGGTTTTTAGTGTGAGCTTGAAAGACCATTATGAAGGGGGACAAACTATTACTTAAGAGAAAACAAAAAATAGTTTGAATCCCAAGTTTAAGTGCCTCATTAAAAGAAGAATCTATATACAACTGCAATGTTTTAGGCACTTGCCAGCGATAGCTTAGGGGTGGCTGTGGCCCATGGAAGCATCAGCTTGGAGAGTTCTCTCCCTGTGAACTCTTTCTTTCTCTGATTGACAGGCTAAAGCAGCCCTGAGACATCTGCGACGGAATCTCTATTTCCGACTGCCAGTGGAGCTGCCTGGGGACAAGGACTGACCTCCCATTGTCAATGTCACTGAAGTCTTTCCATTTTGCACCTTCGAAACTGGAAGTTTCTGAGTCCCATAGTTCATTTCAATCCATCCGTTTCAGTATCTTAGTTAATAAAAAGTTTCTTATGATACATAAGTGTGACTTGTGGTTGGTTGATGTTTGTGGCTTCGAGAGGCTGCATGCTAGGACAGTTCTGAGTATCAGAAGCCATGTGGCAGCCTCTGGGGTTGGGTCCTTCAGGTGAGAGTCCCCTTCAGCCTGTCCCGGGTGTGTGCCCAGCAGACAGGGAAATGGTCTGTGTGCGTGGCACTCCGTTTAATTCATAGGCCGCATTTAAATCCAGTTCACTGCCAGTGAGTTGGTTTTGACAGAGTAGAACCACCCCAATGGGTTTCCGAGACCGTCACGCGTATGAGAGTAGGAAGCGTGGTCTTCTCCCGAGGAGTGGCGGGTGGTTTAGAACTGTTGACCTTGCAGTTGGCTGCTCAGCTCATTAGCCTACGATGCCGCCAGGCCTCATGTAGCACCATACAAAATCCAGCTGTGTCCCTATTGTTTCCCCAGTTTGGAAGTAATGTTTCCTGGGTGCACAGATCTGTAGACATTTACTGTATCTGAATATTTAACTCAAATTCTTATGTAAGAAAAAAATTTTTGAGAGATTTTGTGTCATAGCTATTTTCTTTTGGTGCTGCTGTGGAGCTGTCCCGACTCAGAGGGACGAGCAGTGTAACAGAACGGAACACTTCATGGGCCCATGTTATCCTCAGTCTCTTACTGGAGCCCATCGTTGTAGTCACTGTGTCAGCCCAACTCTTTGAAGATCGTCCTCTTTTTCACTGACCCCATAATTAACCACCAATGATGTTCCAATCCAGCACTGGTCCACAGTATGTGAGAGAGAACGCCTTGTCATCCTAGCTTCTGAGG